>JBAGKK010015363.1:0-11781 GCA_037177015.1 Euceroptres primus
CGACATTTGACAAAAACGAGGGGGGGGTCAAATTTTACACAAATCTAATACCTTCTCATATGATGAGAATGTAAAAAGACGTTTGGTTTCAGTGTGAAGCGATTTAATTGTTCGGAGAGTGTTTCTTTTTTTTTGTATCGAAGTTTCTCGAATTTTGGATTTTGAATCTTTTGATAAACATTTTTAACTGGCATTTAATTTCGGAAGTGAATTTCGGTGTGTTTCAGTGAGGTTTTTTACTCGGAGGAAACTTATTCTCAAGTTTAAAAAATCGTTGTTTAACCTTATTTTCTCTATTCGATATGATAATTTGTTTATATTAAAAAAACATTTAGTTAATCAGAAAAGTTTGTTTCAAAAAATTTAAAAAACTTTTTTGGACGACTAAGAACCGTTCATGATCCAAAAATGAATTTTCTAAACAGTACCAAAGTCTGGAGTTTAATGTCTCTGTATTAAATATTTCTTTGATCAAGAATTTACATTTCCTAATTGTTTATTTGCTTAAAATGATTCATTAAGAAGTTTAAATTCTTGATCAAATAAAATTTTGTTTTATTCAAATAATATTTGCCTAAATCAAATGTGTTTTTGCCCCCATAGCAATGCAATTATATTTTTGATTTAAAATTAAGAACGGGATCGTTTTTCATGCTGTGTTTTCGGGCTGCAAATGTGATTTCAAAACTGATAATGGTCTTCTAGGTTCTCAGCGACAGTTTTTCATCCCGGTGAAAAATATTTGGTTTTAAACAAATTTTGTTTTATCCAAACCAATTTTGTTTAACTTCACTCAAACGTACAGAATTTCGAAGCCATGAAATATTAAAATTTTCAACGTGATATTCATCTAAATTAATTTCTCTTATAATATTAACTATTTCTAATCCTGGATTTTTATTATTTCTCCACACTGAGAAAAAGTTTTGCTTGAATCAAACAAACATTTGTTTGACCGTATATTAAACATAAAATTTGTTTGATTCAAATACAATAGACAAATGTTTGTTTGAATCAACTAAAATCTTTGTTTGACCGTAGAACAAACATAATTTGTTTGATTTAAACACACATTTTTCCCAGTGCAAATTTTTTACAATTGGTTGCAATAAATACTAAAACCCCCTTAATAAATACACTTTCCTGACGTTCATTTTTTTTTATTTTTCAGGTAAGTTTTTGCACATGAATTGGGAAGGTGGTTTCAGGTGAGTACTTTAATTTATGCTTATGATTTATGATTTTCATTTTTCTATTCCTGTGTATAAGGAAGTGAAAAATAAGGTTGATAATAATTTTAGAAATAATAATAATTTCTTTTGATAGAAGATTTAATTATTTGTGCAAACAAACAAGTTGTAATTAATGTAAGCAATCTTCTATCATCAAGTCGAACCCATCCGGAAGGTATATGGCATAACGGTCAATTTTATGATATGCCGCACCCAATGTGCTGCGTTTGGAGTCCTATAAGTATAGGAATATAACTGCAATCTATAAAGAACCAAGTCGTTCATATTGGCTGCCGTGACCAGACATCATTTTCTACTGCGCGACTTTATATTAGTCTTTCCACAATCGTAGGTCCCTTGTGTTTCTTGCTTCTCCTTCAAACCGTTAATGGACTAAAAAATTGCTTTTATTAGTGGCCTTTTACTGCTGTATTAAAACACTCATTACTCTTCTCATGTAAAGTCCCTGACTTTCAACTTTTTCCACCAAGGAAAATTGAAAATAAGGAAATAGTAACGAAGATCCTTCAGGGGAAAGAGCTAATTTTGTGTAATTTGTTTACTTCGCACAAAAAATTAGGCGGAAGGATTTTTAGAAATCTTTTATTATATTTTTCTGAATTTTAAATACAGGTATGAATTATGGGAGAATTATGCGTGAAGAATATTATATTATTGGGAGAATTATGCGTGAAGAAAGAGTAGAAAATTCACTGAAACTTTTTTCAAACTTTTTTGGATTTCAAATATTAAAATTTCAACGTTTTCGATTTGAAATCGTTTAAATTTAACTTCTTTTGTATTAAAAGAGTCCAGATTTCAATATGCTCTTACGTTGAGAAAAGTATTTGTTTGAGTCAAACAACAAAACTTGATTGAATGCGTTTTTTTTAATTTACACAATTTTTTATTCGAATTGAGCAAAGTTTGTTTTAATCGAAAACAAATTGTTTGATTCGAAAAAAAATTGTTTGAATCAAACGAAATTTGTTTGAAATATACAAATCCTTTGTTTGAATCAATTTTATGTTTATTTTATGCTCAAACAAATGCTTTATTTATTTAAAACAAATTTGTATTTAATTTTAATAATTTTTTTTTGCTTTAAACAAAATTTGTTTACTTCAAATACAAATTTTTAAAAATCAAACAATGTTTTTTGTTGGACCCATTTTTAAGGAGGAATTGGACATACAGTCGGAAGAAAATTTAATTAAATCGAATATTTCTTCAGGTTTTTAATTTTAAACAGTCTTTTATCAAATTTTTTTTAGTCGAAATGTGGAGACTTTTATTTCTGATCAAATAAGGGACCGTACTTAAATTACGTAACAGCTCAAGGGGGGGAGGAGTCGAGAGATTCCATTACCATTTGTTACAGTAGGGGGGGGAGGGTCTTTCATCCTTGTACGTAATTTTTGGAAATTTGCAAATGAAACAAATAACTCGCAGTAATTGTACAGAAAGTTAGTATGAATTTAACTTTACGCGCCAAAGAAACCTGGTGAGTGAAAAACGAACCTAGCCTGCATTAAAAATTGCCATTAATTTCAAGTCCCATATCTTATTATTTCTCGAAACCAAAAATTACGTACAATAGAGGGGGGAAGGGGTAAAAATATTTTGTTACGGTTTGTTACAGGGGGAGGGTGGGTCTTAGAGAGGGCCTAAAATGCGTTACATAATTTAAGTACGACCCCTAAGCTATCAAAAGTTTCAATTTGATAAAAAGTACATATTTTTTTCGTTCAGAGTCTTTAGACAAATTTCAGCTGTTTTTTCACTGAAATTTAAATTCAATTAAAACAATTAAATGAAAATTATTTAAATTAATTTAAACAAATTTAAATACTTTCAAATTGGAAGTGTTCAATTTATAAAAATTACAAATTAAATTCTTTAGATTTGAGCCATTGAACTTTTAACGCTTCAAAATTTAATGCATCAAAATTACAACAATTTTGAATGTCAAACGTTCGAATAAATAGTAAATGTCCAACTTTCAATGCTTTTCAAGTCTTTCTTAAAAAAATTTATTCAATTAATTATAGAATATTCTAATATTGGAATTTCTTTTTCATTCATTGAGAAGCCCATGTAAAATTATTCTAAGGAGTTTCCAAAGTTTATTGATTTCAAAATTGGTACGTCAAAATTTCAATGCTTTTAATTTTGAATTTTGTCCGAATATAAAAACTTTTAAAGAAAACAATTAAATTGGAATTTCAAATTGAAAGCGTTAAATTTATAAAAATTACAAATTAAAATGCTTATTTTTGAACTATTTAATTTTTAACGCTTTCAAATTTAATGCATAAAAGTTTCTACAATTTTGAATGTAAAACGTTCAAATAAATAGTAGATTTCCAACTTTCAATGCTTTTCAAGTCTTTTTAAAAATTTTATTCAATTCATTATAGAATATTCTAATATTGGAATTTTTTCATTAATTGAGAATCCCATGTGAAATTATTCTAAGGAGTTTCCTGAGAATTTTGTAGGATTTTTCCGGAAATTTCCTGGGAGTTTCGCGGGATTCTATTAGAGGGGATTTAGAGGCAAATTTTTTAAATTTAGATTTGGAAGAATTAGAAAATTTTCAATTGAAAACGTTCAATTTTTAAAAATCCAGATTAAAATACCTTGCATTTGAATAAATTTTGATAATTCAATCTTTTTAATTTTAAAGCATCAAATTTTGGAGTTTTCAAGGTGAAAGTTTTCAATTTTGAATTTTTCACATACCAGTTTAAAAGGCTTCAAATTTTTTAACCAAACCTTTCAATTTGCAAAATTACAAATTTAAATCTTTTGAAAGTAGTAGAATTATGTCACTACGGGGCCACTTACCGACCGAGCAGAGTTCGAGTCCGTGCTAAGTTACCGTCAGTCGGTAATACTCTCAGTCAGTAAGGCAGATTTCCAATGTGCCAACAGATAGCGCCACTGTTCAAAGTCGTTCGGTAATGCAGATTCCCAATGCACCAACAAATAGCGCCACTAGTGCAGGGTTCGAGTCCGTGCTAAGTTACCTGCAGTCTGTAAGTGGCCTCGGTCGGTAATACAGATTTCCAATGTGACAACAGATAGCGCCACTGCCTAAAGTCGGTCGGTCATGCAGATTCCCAATGCACCAACAGATGACGCCACTACTGCAAGTTTGCTGCAAGGTTCGAGTACGCGCTAAGTTTCCTGCAGTCGGAAAGTGACCTCGGTCGGTAATGCAGATTCTCAATGTGGATTGCACCAACAGATGGCGCCACCGTCGATATTTCACTCGGTCGGTAATGCAGATTCTCAATGTGTATTGCACCAAAAGATTACGCCACTGTCTCAAGTTACCCTCGGTCGGTAATACAGACTCCTAAGGTAGGTTGTACCGTCCGATGGCGCCACCGTTACACGTTACTAGCAGTCGGTAATGCAGATTCCTAATTCGGGCTGCTTCAACAGATAGCGCCGCTGTCGCAGGTCGCTAATACCATCAGTCGGTAATGCAGATTTCTGACATGCGCCAAGTCTCGGTCGATACGTCATAGGTCTACCTCATCGACCTGAAACCAAATGCGTCACTTGCCGTTAGATGGCGCCACTGATGTACGTTACCGACAGTTCTTATTACCCTCGGTCGATAATGCAGACATGAACCCAATGGGACGGACTCGAACCTTGCAGAAAACTTGCAGTAGTGGCACCATCTGTTGGTGCATTGGGAATCTGCATGACCGACCGACTTTAGTGCATCAAAATTTTAGTAATTTTAAATTCCAAACGTTTAAATATAAATAGCGGACGTCCAACTTTCATTGCTTTTAAAATCAGGTTTTAAAATTTTATTTAATTCATCATAGAATTATTGAAATTTTTAAAAAAATTGAGAAGCCAGCATAAAAATATTTCCAGGAGTTTCCTGACAATTTTCTAAGATTTTTCCCGAAATTTACTGGGAGTCTTGCGGGGAAATTGCTAAGCATTTTTTAGAGAGTTTTTTTTACAGTAAATTTTCCAAATTATAAAGCTTTGAATTTATACTTTCCATTTTCATCGCTTTCAATGAAATAACAAAATAAACAAATTATACAAGAAACCACTACATAAATCAATAGAATAAGTAATTATAATTAAATAATATATTATTCTTAATTACTTTTTCTTAATCTTCCATCTCTTGTTAACTTTACATTTCGAATTTCTAAGAGACTAATGGACAGGAAATTGGTGCCATTCCTCTGGACCAGAAGTACCAATCAAACCAGTAGGTGCGTTAATCAGTGTTTTGTTTTACGCGTCTCGAATGGACACATGCTTGGCATGAATATGTATGACCTATCAGAATACTCCTCTAATGACTAAGTACATTTGCATTCACTCAACTCGATTCTGCATATTTCATTATTCTCAGCTATAGGTAAATGGCATTCAGTATTTATAAAGGATTTTTTTAGGGGTTGGGAGGACGAGAAGTAGAGCAATAAATTACAGGAAATGTAATGTAAGGAAGGATATAAATTGTCACCTGTGAAAGATCTATGGGAAAAAAACCTTTCTTAATTTCGCTGGATTTAAGACACAAGTTCCATACCTCCCCAAGTATTGGAAGGGCTTTTATTTTCGTGGGTGGGTGCACTTTCGGTGACAGCTTTAGTACCGAGCAATCGATAGACTGCGACCTTTAAGGCTTTCCACAGGAGAAAAAAAAGCGATATTGCAGAGAGAAAAAGGATTTAGTTGATGGTAATGAAAATTTATTTCAATCTTAACCCAATAGGTCATTTGGAAAAATGGTGATAAATTTTGTTTTTTGGGGGAGTTTTTTGCTGGATAATTAGGTTTTAGATTTCATTTCGTGGTGGGATTTGGAAAGAGAAATTTTGTGATTTATTTATAATTTTGGGCTTGTAATATTGGCTTTGAAATTGTCCTTTAGATCTTTAAGTTCTTTAAGATGCGTTTTGAAAGTTTTTTTAATTTTTAAGAAATTAATTATATTATTAACATCATTCTTGAAATCTTGGTTCAACTTTTTTGTCGAACTTCATGAAACTCTTCTAAAAGATTTTCTTAGCAGATTCTTGAAAATAGTCCCTATATTTTCTTCAAACATTCCTGTAAAATTTTCTTTAAAATATTCTTTAAAACTTGTCCAAAAATATTTATTCAAAGGTTTGTTAATTTGTGTTTAAAACTTTTATAAGAATTCTCCTTAAAATCTTGGTTAAAATCTGTTTTAAAAGTTTAAAAATTTCTTTAAATCCTTTTTTTAATTATTCCTTTTCCCTTCGAATTTTTATTAACAATTTCCTTCAATTTCTTTAATTTTGTTTACAATCATTATTAACCATATAAAGTCAAACACAGATTTTGGTTTTGATTTACTTTTTATTTATTTATTTGAAAAAAATACATAAGCCCAGCTGTCGATTAGACCAATTATAGAGCTACAAAATTATCTTAAACTAAATAAACGCCAAGCGAACATATAGACGTCTAGCCGTGGTGCTTTAATCAAAACTTATTAATAACTACAATAATTTTAATAACTGAAGTGCAAGGTATAATTCTGAGTTGCATTGACAAACTCAGAAAGAGAAGTGAAGAACATATCAAGATTTCTATTTTTATCTAATTTAAACATTTCATTAATGAGATTGTACATTCTGAAAAGTGGAGATCGACGACTCAATTTATTACTAATATATAACGGCTCATTTTGTCGTGTTGAATAGTTTAGAACATTGAAGGGAAGCATTTCTAGCAACATTGGACAATCATATAGACCTCGAACAATTTTAAATAAAAATAATATATCCGAGAATGTTCGCCTGTCTTTCAACGACCATGCCTCAAAACGGTTTCGAAGAGATACATAATCTGAACCACGACATGAATATACTTTATCTTCCTTCCATGCTAGATATTTTAAAAAACGATTCTGACAACTTTCAATCAGTTTGGAATATTTTTGTGTACTAGGTGCCCAGACAACTGATGCAAATTCAAGTTTGGCTCTAACAATCATTTGAAATAGTAACATTGCTGGCGCTGTTGTTTTAAATTGTCTACATGTACGCATAAGAAAACCTATAGTTTTATTAGCAGCGGCAACAATATTGTCAATGTGTGAGCTAAAGGTTAAACGACTATCAAAGAGTACCCCAAGGTCTTAAATCGTGTCAACCCTTACTATATTCACTCCAGCAATTGAGTATTGGTCAATCAACGTAGCATTCTTTCTTGTAAATGATACCACCCTGCACTTTTCTGAATTAATAGGAAGCAAGTGATCATTACACCATTTGTTCAACTTATCGGTTGATTCAAACAAACATTTGTTTAATTTGAACAAAATTTGTTTGATTCAATGATCAATTTGCTCGAATTAAACAAATGTTTCTTTGACTCAAACAAATATTTTTCTCAATGCACACACTCAGAAAAAAGTTCTGTTGATATGGTTGATATATAGTCAACCAAAGTTTTGGTTGAATCAAACAATGTTTTAGTTTTTACTCAATAAAAAATTTGGTTCATTCAACTAAATTTTTTGGTCGGTCAAAAAATTTATGAGATTAAATCAAGCGTTTATTAAAGTCAAATACATATTTATTTGAATCCAGCAAAATTTGTTTGAAATAACCAAATATTTGTGTCTATTCAGAGAAACATTGTGTTTGATTCAAATAAAAATTTTTTCTAAGTGTATCTGGAAAGATACAGAAACCCAATTTACTTAAGAAAAGCTATTAGATTACATTAGTGGTGTAGTATCTGATGTAGAAGATGAGCTTCAAGTATTCAGTGATGAATGGTACAAAAATTAGATGAATTAAAGCAATTATCGAATTTTCATTAAACAAAATGTATTTTTCATATTTTTCATTCGATCAGAAAAATTATAATTTTAATCTCGGATACTTCTAATCACACAGAAAAAAAGTGAGATTACTACTTAAATACTAATAAAATTAAAATAATAACTAGTAAAAGCAACTAAATTTTAGTAAAATCAACTAGATTTTCAGTTAATTTAACAAACAAAAAGAGTAGTAACTCCTCTAACCAACCAATTAACTACCTAAAGTTAATTTTACTAGTTTTTTTTCGGTGCATTCAGTTGTTCCAATTGCAAGAGATATTACCTCGAAAACACTATTTTCCTCAAAAATCGTTTTAGAGGCTATCTTTTTGTTGTAATTTTGATTATATTAAAGAAATTTTTCTCTACATTTGTTATTTTACTGAAATACATCCTTTTCCACTAAAAAAGATTGAGCTTAATTGACTAAATATCTTGATTAGGTTGTTAAAAAAAAAAAGGTTGGACTGAAGGGCATCATTGATTGATTTCTTGTGAGGTTCTCAAAAAAAGTAAACACGTATTTTTTCATTAAAGAAAGTTAATATTAACACGTGTCGCTGGGTCCTTGAAGTTTCCCATAAGATTAACATGGGAAAAAAGATAAATGTTTATCAATCTTTTTTAAAACGATAAAATGTATAATTAATCATAGGAATTAACTTATATCTGCTGATGAAAACTCTTTAAGGAATATGAATCCGTCATTAATTTTTCATTTCAACCCTCCTAAACCCCTTTTACGGTGCCCCAAAAACCACCCCCATAGCAGGGTAATTATAGTTTGACGGAATATTAACAATTGTCACTTTTGGGTTTTTCGTTTATAAGTAATTTTTTTTCAATTTTAGGATAAATTTAGATAAGAGATTATATCAGATTTTCTCACTTTCTTAACGTTTGTAACAGAAAAATTTTTTTATTGTTAATGAAACAACCATCATAAGGAAGCAAAGTGTTCAAGAATTGAACACAAATACTACTTTGCAGTAGTTTTTAAATTATTTTTTATTTTTTAAAGAAAAATAACTCTTTTTGGAAACTTAAAAATGTACTGTTTTATTCGACTTAAAATCATTTTTCATGTACTGTTTTAATTTTCCATATCCTATTACAACAATATCGCTTTTATTTTCAATTTTATCGATAGTATTATCTGTTACATGCACCACATTAAACACTACTTACGATAGAAAATAAAAGTTTGTAACAGGCTCGATCGTAACATACCTCGCCCTATTACACTACAACTCTTGTTGCGAGGATGAAATTGGTGGGGTCGAAAAGGGCTTTTCAGAAGGGTAGACTAGCTTGCTAGTACCGGTTTATCTACTCCCACTTGCTCCCATTTTTACTCTCTGAAGGAATACGTTATTAGGTCTCCAGGATTATGTACTTCTCGATGTTAAAGAGCCAGGAGGGTTACCCAAAATCCAGAAAAGCATCAGGCAACATACTGCCTGTAAGAGGAAAAGAGATACCTAGAAATTAAGGGGAATCGAAGATTTAATTCCACCATGTAAGGAGCTATAGTGATTTCATTATTGAAAAATAAATTACACGTGTGTGGGATATCCAATTCCCCAAAAGCGGATGCAAAGCTGAGGATTATAGGTATTGGTTCCTTTCAAACAAATATTGCTGATGCCTGATTTACTGTGTCAATGACTGCCTCCACTCGATGGTCGATTGTCCCTCTATCTAATAAATATATTTCCCCCTTTGAGGGGAACACAAATTTATTTAAGAGCTTTCCTTTCTCACATAATATATATCCTCAAAATTCTCCTTCAAATTTGACTCAAAATTTTGTTTAAAACCCATCTATAAACTCCCAAAACTTTCCTTAACCCTTTTAGGACCTGTGGGAACTTTAGTTTCCAGTAGGTATATTAGGGTGTTTCAAAAAAAAATTTTTGGAATTTTTGACACCATTGATCGTTTTCTTGTAAGGTTCCAAAAAAAAGTGAACATGTGTTTTTTCTCTAAATCGGTTTATATTAACACATGGCGCCCGGCTCCTGAAGTTTCCCATAAGATTAACATGATGAAAAAACAAATCTTTGTAATTTTTTTTTTTAACGAGGAAATGTATAATTAACCATAGACAATACTTTCGTCATCTGATGAAAACTCTTCAAGGAATATGATTCAATCATTGATTTTTAATTTCAACTCTCATAAACTCCTTTTATGGTACCCCAAAATCCACCCCATAACAGGGTAATCACACTGAAAAAAATGGTTAGTTGGGCCTTATTTCGCCTTTTTTCGCTTGTAACATATGCCTCTACTACTTTATTAGTTGCTAAAACTATTTTATTAGTAGGCATAACTATTCAGTTAGTTTCCACAACAATTTGAATGGTTACATCAACCAGTAAACGTTTGCAAATACTAAAGTAGTTGGCCGATCAGTCCATTTTTTTCAGTACATAGTTTCGCGGAATATTGAAATCAATTATCACTTTTTTCGAATTTTTCTTTCTCAGATCGACATTAATGCATAAATCGATGAATTTTATTTCATTTTTAATTAATTTTTTATTTTTTAAATAATTTTTATTTGCTTTATTAATTCATTTTTCACACATATTGTAAATGAATGGTGTTTTATCAATGCAACAAGCTAATTAATTAATATGAAGAATAAATGTATACATTTCAGCTATATTTTAATTGTTTAAACAATATTTGATTGTTGACATGTAACTTCTAACCTTAATCCGATAAAAAATTATAGTTTTTTACATTCTCATCAGAGAAAGTATTAGATTTGTGTAAAATTTGACCCTCCCCAGTTTTTGTCAAATGTCCACGTTTTAAGACCCCTGAACCCAACAAAATGATTTTCGCGAATGTGTCTGTCTGTGTGTCTGTCTTTCTGGCTGTCCGTCTGTCTGTCTGTGTCTGTAGATTTTTTTTTTGTTAGCACGATAATTTTCGAAAGAATTGACAGATTGGATTGGCCTTTAGTATACTATTTAGGGTCCTAAAATGAAAGTCAAGTTCGTTAGCCAGCCATTTTGAATAAAAATTCAAAAAGTTACAGCGTTTTGCAAATTTTTGAGACCACTTTTTTTTGCAATTTAGAAATCCTATGTACGGATGTTCATAGTATTTAGAAAGAAGAACAATTTATTCTTATGATATTTTTCAATAAAATTAAAATTATCAGACTTATAGCATTTTCAAAATTCAAAAAATCAAAAGAAAATGAAGATTTTAAGCCAAACAACGCAAGGTATGAAAAGAGTCAAGAAAAGAAAAACGTTTCTTTTTGAAAGCTCTACAAGCTTAGCATAACAGCTTTTTGAATTTACAAAAAAGTCGAAAATTTAAATTTTCCCGCCAAGAAACGTAAGATCTGAAAAAATATTCCATGGAAAAATTATTGGTCTTAAATAGATCTACAAATTTTCTGTTGAACATTTTTTGATAAAATGCGTGGTCTTTGTTTTAATCTTAAAAATTCTGTTGAAAAAATTAAAAATTCAATTTCCCCGCCAAAAAACATGAGATATGAGAAAATCATACCAAAAAAAAATGATTGGCCTTAAAAAGATCTACCAATTTTCCATTAATCGTTTTTGATTGGATGAATAATTTTCGTTTAAATTGTGAAAAATACTGTTAAAAACTTAAAAACTAATTTTTCTTCATCAAAGACTTTCGAAAAAATTATGGGATTGT
>JBAGKK010015374.1:0-11781 GCA_037177015.1 Euceroptres primus
CATAACCAAAACACTGAAAACGAACTGATGCGAGCGGACGGAATTCAACGCGTAGACTACTGCGTCACTATTGCGCAGTTTGTTGCTACGCTACTTGCGCAACACCGCTGAACTCCAAGCTTAGCGGTTTCAGTGTATCAAGGATTGTTGGAATTTTACTTTCTTATGTCAAGCTCTTTCCTTTTAAATGAGAAAAATTTCTGAGATTTTAAATTAATTATTAAATTGTACGGAAAATTATCTTTTAAATAAGTGCAAGTCTTTTCGCGAGATAACGATTATTATAAATTAAAACAAAAAATGTTAAGTATTTATTATAAATGGTACATTTTTGGTGCACAACATTTTAAACTTTTTTTTTTGGTTCATCTTAAAATCGGGTTTTTTTCTGTAAACTTAACCTCATTCAAATTTGTAAAAACTACCCTAGTTGTCAAATATTAACCTTTTTTAAAACGAAATTCTTAAAGAAAAAGGATTTTTCAAATATTTCAGATGTTAAAGAATCATTTTTAAACATTGGATAAATCCAAGACGTCAAGAATCTTTTTACCGAAGCAAAATGAGCTATCATTCATCAAAATGTACCTTTTTTAAAAATCTGATAAGAACTAGTTTTAAGGATAAAAAGATTGGTCAAAAGTTAAAATTTGGTAAATAACCAGTTTTTGTACATTTCGAAATTTTTCCCATAAAAAGTAATCTTTTCTCTTCTAAAATATACCAATTGCGATTCTTGAAAGTAAAATAAAATATTCTTTCTTGCGACTTCTTTTATTTTATGGACTTATAATACCTTAGGTAATATATTTTCAGCTATTTTAGCTCAAAAAATTTTCTGTTTGGAGGAATGCATTTCAATGGGGATATAAAACTCTTTTTATCAAATACTTTTAATAAGCAATACTAATCTATAAAATATTTTCGAACGATCGAAAAAATCATTCTTAGGTACTAAAGGATTTAAAAAAGACCTGAATGCAGTATAATAAATTAATAATTAATTATTCTGACCTTTGTTTCGATTGTTGATTTTCTTTCACCATGGAAAAGTGACCGATGCGATTCATCCTTCTGCACTTTTGTACACTTATTGACAATATAAATATAGAAAACTTTACTCGCGAACACGAAACAAAAAGTAGTCGATTTAGACAAACTAAAAAAAATACGAGGAGCTTCTCTGGAAGGAATAAACGGAATAAGCAATGAAAGGTCAACATAACCTCAAAAGCATAGAAAACTCCCGGCGATTAATTCGAATCGAAAAAAACACTCGTAACAAACGAATTCTCAACAATGAAATTAAACTCGATGAAACATTCCCAAATAGTTAAAATACTTCCGAATTAAAAGCAAAACCGATTTGAAAGAAACTTTTGTCTATCGTTCAATTCACTGATTTTCTAGTCCAGCGACGATTTTATTCACGAATTTATTATTCCACTCGTGTGGATTCATATTCCGAACGACGATTTTCAATAAAATATCACTTTTCTGACATAGAAAAACTAAAAGGTGTAGCTTTTTTGAATCTGACGGATCTGATGTCTGCAACTGCGCGCCTTTCAGACCGGGAGTCGATATCGAGGACTTCGCGCATGCGCTATCAGGTTTTCTCAAATTTCAACCTTTTTCAAAAAAAAAAATCGCTAAAATCGTTCGTTCTAAATCAAAATTCACTGCTAAAATTGCTTCAGCTTCAATAAAAAAACTCCTGACAAGGCATATTTTAGTACAAAGAATCGTTTTTTTATAGAAATTTTGTTAACCCAACTACAAATCTAAATTTACGAATTCTGAGATGATGTCTATAATAAATTTTTTATTCTGCCTGTGTAGAATCATCTCCCGCACCATAATTACCAAAAATATGTACGTTTCTTGGCCGATTGGAGCAAAAAACTCCAAAAAAGTTCTGACCTGTCAAGAACGGTTGTGCTTTGAGAAAAGCGACACCGCCCATATCGCCATTTCGATTATCGATTTATTCGAGGTATCGAGATTCGACTTGATCATGCCCTCGAAATTCAAAAATTTCAACATTTAAATTTTAAATAAACACAAAATCACTTGCTAATGACAAATTAGGGGTGTGATAATGTTTAATTAAATATTAATTTATTGGAATTCTATTCACAAAAATTACAAATATTAACAATTGGAATGTAATTAAAAATTACAGATATAAAATGGAAGAAATTCTATTTTCAGAAATTTCTAAAAGTATTTTAGAGGCGAATTTGAATAATCAAAAATTAAACAGTAAAAGAGACAGTGACTATAGTCCAAAGAAGATATTAAAAATAGAAAATGGAAAAAAAAATTAAGAATGATTCAGATTGACATTTTTAAATCGAAACGTTCCAATTAAGAATACTAAATGAAATTTCCATTACAAAATTGTTTTTTTTTGTCCACATAGTTATAGGGCTCAAATTTTGATCCATATTTATCCCGCAATGATCCATATTTGGGTCAGACACAAAAAATATACTTGATTTGCTCAAAATATTTGAATTAAACAAATTTTGTTTTTTAATCAAACAAAATATATTTAAATTAAGAAATCGTTTGTTTAAAATAAATAAATCATTTGTTTGACCGAAAATAACATAATAATGATTTAAACAATGGATTTGTTTATTTTCACGCGTTTAGTTAAAATAACCGGAATTTTTTATTGCATAAATCTTGATCGATTCAAACAAACTTTTTTCAATTGAAATATAAAAGGAACCCTCACCAAATGTATAGGTATTAGGTTTTGGGGCTGGAGCCATGATATTTTTTAATTTAAGTAATGCTGATCAAAAAATTCTAATACCAAAGTTGATTCTATGAACAGTTTTTTGTCTAGCAGAGCTTGAAAATCACTCTTTTACGTAGAAAAGCGCTTAAAAGGTGATTTTCAAGTTCTGCTAGATGAAAAACTGTCCATTGAATCAACTTTTGATATTGGAATTTTTTTATCAGCATCACTTGAACTAAAAAATATCGTAGCCTCAGTCAACTTTGGAAAAACCTAATTCCTGTAAATTTGGTTCTAAAATATTGGTTTATTAAAAAAGAAGTTAAAAAACCTCCTTTTTATTTGTAGTTGAAACAATATTTTATAATAAATTTGAGTTAAGAAAAAGAATTTCGTTCATTTGAACGTTCAAAACTTCAGATACATAAAATAATGTAAACTGGAGTAAAGGGCCAGCTCCATAAAAGTGATTGAATTTTAAGGGGTTAGGGTCAATTAGAAGGCCAAAAAAGGCTTTTTTACGAATTTTTTTAAATACTGGTTTATTTATTTTTAACCAATGTTTTTTAATCAAATAATACATGTTTCAAGAAGTTACAATAATTTTTTCATAGTTACAATAGTTACAATTTCATACTTACAATTTTCAAGTTACAATAATTTATATCCGAGTTATATGCAATTTTATCAAAGGCCAAAAAAAGGCGGTTCCCACTGCTACTCAAGACTGGATCATCTGCAATAAAAAATTCCAAAGTGATTGATTAGTAAATTGTACTGGCTACAGCGTGGACTAAGGAATTTTTATTTCCATAAATATTTTTTTATAGTCAAAAAATGAGCCTTTTTTAAATCGAAAAATGAACTTATACTTTACACATCCGCCATTTTGTAAACAATCCAAATTTTTAAAAACCCTTCGTCCATTCTATAGCCAGTACAATTTACTAATGAATCCCGTTGGAATTTTTGATTGCAGATGATCCAGTCTTGACCAGCAGTGGGAACCGCCTTTTTTTGGCCCTTGACAAAATTGCGTATAACTCAGATATAAATTAATATTTTGCGATGAAAAAATTATCGTAACTTTTTGAAACATGTGATAGTTGATTAAAAAACATTGTTCAAAAAATAAATAAACAAGTCTTCAAAAAAAATTCATAATGAAGCCTTTTTTGGCCTTCTAATTGACCCCAACCCCTTAATTTTCCTTGGTGAGATATTTTATGGAAACTGAAGTAGACGTGTTAGAAATATCGGTGGTGGGAAAAATTGTCCACCTTGAATTACAATTAAAATCGTGGTTCTAGAGAGTAAAGGTGAAATGGCAGGTAGCTTTCTCTGTTAGGGGTGAATAGCTATTGCACACTATGGCGTTAGAGAGCCATTAGCTAATGGCCGCGCCACAGCCATCTGCTCGACATCGCTTTTATTCGCCGATTACTCTCTCCAACCGCGCGACACGGTTTAACTTACAGGAAACGAACACACATACATCCATTCAATTTATTTATTCATATTTCGTTTACGACGAACGTGCAACTCGCGATACGTTTCATGGTTATAGGGAAGTGTGTTGGGAGCTTTATGATCTCACCAGGAGAGATTCGATCGAAAATAAAAGAAAAATAGGAAGAAAGCTACCTGGAAAAATTGCTGGCTGAACGTCCATGTCGATAAAAGCTCACCTTCCATTTCATCAAATTGCAATGAAATTCCCCCATTATAAAATACTAAATTGAGTTGAAAAAGCAGTTCCGAATTTTATGGTATTTCATGCATATACTCACAGAAATCGCTGAAAGAAATCTCTGCAGTCACCTGAAAGAAACAAAAAATCACTCCATTAGATTAAGAAAAGTATATTTTTATAAGAAAATCTTTATGTGACAGGTTTAAGTACAATTTTGCTGTGTAATAAAATTTCAAATCGTTAATAATTATCAATGATTTAGACTCTTTTATTCTCGGAGACTTCAATTTTAATTCGTGACCAATAAAGTATGAAGAGGATACATGCAAATCCCATTGGCCAGGGTTGTATTAAAATTTTTCCCCAGGTTCGATTCGAAAGGTTATTTAGCAATACTGGTATCAAGCTGCGTGGGTGGTATGCAAAAAGAGAATGAATCGTAACATTATCGCCAAAGTCTTATTATGGAACTCCGATAAGCTACGGGAATCCCTCCACGATAGATAATTCATGAAATTTATTCTTAAGTGGAGAATTTAAAGAAGCTAGGTGGAGAATTTAATTTCCGGTCGCAAATGTCGCCGTCGTTATAAAATCCTATCGAATGATCCCTGCAGGTATGATCCTGGAACCAAGCAGCGATAGCATTGGAAACTTTGTCGTTCGTTCCAACGATCACTTAGCCAACTAATCGCTCTTCTGATCTCACCATTACTGCAACATATTGCACTTTCTCCTCCAAGGGAGAATTGATTTTGTGCCACAAAAGTAATGAATTAATTTCAGGAACTTTAGTATTAATAAAAAAGAGAAAAGGAAAAGGAGTAAGCATGAACTTTAAATTTAAACTCCATAATACTTTATTGAAATGAATTGAAGGGTCGTCGGGCAAAAGGGCGTAAGTGCCAAAACGCGAATTTTATAGGAGACACAAAAAACTGTCTAACTTTAACGCTTTTAATTTTAAAAAAACAAGAAATTACTTTCGAGCTATTACTTAACTGTCTTGAATCGTGAAAGGAGCGCTTTGAAAAAAGCAAATACCTCCGAGAAAACCTTTGTCAAAGGAATGACGCACAGTGATTCAGAATTGAATTTTTGCGGGCATATCAGTCGATAGGTCAAAATTTGTTTTCGATTTAGAGGTTCTTTTTTCAGATTGAAGCTGAATGAATTCCCCAGTGATCCCTCAAGGCCGACTTTTGATATTGTGTTTTGCAAAATTCTATGTAAACAACAAAAGTAGAAAAAATGTTGTTTTCAGAAAAATCATTATTTTAACCTGGAGAACATGATTTGTGTAAACTGTATATCAAGTAAAATCAATTCATTCACAACTAAAGTACGTAAACAATCGATTTGATGTGTAACTTAATTTTATAAACAAATTTTATAAAAAATTACTCTAATGTTCCATTTTAGAACGGGAAAAAATTTTTCCTTACTATAATTGCTGAAATTTATTACGAAAGTGTCATCTAGAAATAAAACATTGACAAAAATTAAGAATTGCTATTTTTATAAACAAATTTTGCGAACATATACCTGCACGAATTTGTCATTTTCAAGTACAAAAAGAGTATTTCCTCACTCAAAATTACTGATATTTGCTATAAAAGTGTCAGATAGTAACAAAACATTGTTATGCATAAAGACTTGTTATTGTTATAATAAATGTTTTTAAAAAATACTTAAAATTGGCATTTTCAAACAGAAAAAAAGTATCTTTTGCCTTAAAATTACTAAGATTTGTAAGAATAATATGAATTACAATAAATTATATTTAAATAAATTATTAATTGTTTTGATATAAATTAAATAGGATTTAAAAGTAAAATTAATTAATTACTTTAATTAATTAAATTTTAAAATATGTACAAATTGCCCGTCAATCTAGTTTAGAATTGTTATTGTTATAAACAAATGTTATTAATAAATACTCAAATTTGACATTTTCAAGCAGAAAACAAGTATTTTCTGGATTAAAATTACTGCAGTTCATTATAAAAGTGTCGGTAACAAAAAATTGGCAGAAATTAAGAACTTTTATTGTCATAAACTAATTCATAAATAAACTTTTAACTTTTAAACAGTTCTTTAAGGTCAGCGTATTCTTCTCTGATCAATCCAGATTGAAATTTTTCTAATTTATTTTCAACTACAAAAGTGAATCGTCAATAAAATATTTTCTTTGCTAATAAAAACTGCATTTGTTCATGATATTTTGTACAATAATTTGTTTTGTCATGAAACAAAACAGGTTGTAATAGATATCGAAAATAAAGAACGCTTCCATAACGAACTGCAGTAATTTTAAGGCAGAAAATTATTTTTCTGCTTGAAAGTGTCAAATTTGAGTATTTGTTTTAGAAATTTGTTTATAACAATAAAAATTCTTAATTTTTGACAATGTTTTTTTACTAGTTGGTTGGCTTATAAAATTTGTTTATAACAATAAAAATTCTTCATTTTTGCCGATGTTTTGTTCCTAGATGACACACAGTGGTTCAGGTATGGATTTTAGGGAACAAAGCAGTCTACAGGTCACAATTTTTATCAGATTTATTCGTTCGTTTTTCGAAATCGAAGCTGAATAAATTCTTCAATGATCCCTTCAGGCTAATTATTGACTTTTTGCTTTTGCAAAATTCTATGAAAACAACAAAAGTAGAAAAAATGTTCTTTTCAGAAAAATCATTATTTTAACGCGGAAAAAATTATTTGTGTAAACTGAATATCAAATACAAACAATGCATTCGCAATTAAAGTACGTAAATAATCGACTTGATGAGTAACTTAATTGTTATAAACAAATTTTATAAACAATTACTCTAAAGCGCTATTTTAGCACAGGAACATTTTTTTCTTCACCATAATTGCTAAAATTTATAATGAAAGTGTCATCTAGTAACAAAAATTGACAAAAATTAATAATTGATATTGTTATAAACAAATTTTACAAACATATACTCGAATTTAACATTTTCAAGAAGCAAAAATATATTTTCTGGCTTAAAATTACTGATGTTTGTTAAGAAAGTGTAAACTAATCAGAAAACATTGTCAAAAATTAAGAATTGTCATTGTTATAAACAAATACTCGAAATTGACAGTTTCAAACAGAAAAGTATTTTCTCGTTTAAAATTACTGAGATTTGTCATGAAAGTGTCAGCCAGTAAAAAACATTGTAAAAAATTAGAAATTGTTATCGTTATAAACAAATACTCGAAATTGACGATTTCAAAGAGAAAAAAAGTATTTTCTGGCTTAAAATTACTGAGATAAGTTAGGAATGTGTCAGTCAATAACAAAACATTGTCAAAAATTAGGAATTGTTATTCTTAAAAACAAATTTTATGAATAAATACTTAAATTTGACATTGTGAAACAGAAAAAAAGTATTTTCTAGCTTAAAATTACTGAGATTAGTTAGGAAAGCGTTATCCACTAACAAAACATTGTAAAAAATTAAGAATTGTTATTCTTATGAACAAATTTTATGAATATACTCCAATTTGATATTTTTAAACAGAAAAAAGGCCGATTTTTGATATTGTGTTTTTGCAAAATTCTATGTAAACAACAAAAGTAGAAAAAATGTTGTTTTCAGAAAAATCATTATTTTAACCTGGAGAACATGATTTGTGTAAACTGAATATCAAGTAAAATCAATTCATTTACAACTAAAGTACGTAAATAATCGATTTGATGTGTAACTTAATTTTTATAAATAAATTTTATAAAAAATTACTCTAATGTTCCATTCTAGCACGGGAAAAATTTTTCTTAACTATAATTGCTGAAATTTATAACGAAAGTGTCATCTAGAAATAAAGCATTGACAAAAATTAAGAATTGCTATTTTTATAAAGAAATTTTGTGAACATATACCTACACGAATTTATCATTTTCAAGTAGAAAAAGTGTATTTCCTCACTCAAAATTACTGAGATTTGTTATAAAAGTGTCAGATAGGAACAAAACATTGTCAAACATCAAGAATTGTTATTGTTATAAACAAGTGTTTTTAAAAAATACTCGAAATTGACATTCTTATAAACAAATTTTATGAATAAATACTCACATTTGACATATTTAAACAGAAAGAAGTATATTCTGGCTTAAAATTACTGAGATTAGTTAGGAAAGTGTTATCTTATCCACTAACAAAACATTGTAAAAAATTAAGAATTTTTATTCTTATAAACAAATTTTACGAATATTCTCAAATTTGACATTTTTAAAAAGAAAAAAAGTATTTCCTGGATTATAGTGACTGATATTTGTTATGAAAGTATCAGCCAGGAACAAAACATTGTTAAAAATTCAAAATTATTATTGCTATAAACAAATCCATAAATAAACGTTTAATTTTCATACCCTTCTTTAAGGATAGCGTATTCTCTGCTCGATCATGATTGAAATTGTTCTGATTTATTTTCAGCTTCAAAAATGAATCTACAATAAAATAGTTTGTTTAATAATAAAAACTACATTTGTTCATGATATTTTTTTAAAAATACGTTTTGTCATTAAATGAAGTAGATCGTAGCAGACATAAAAAATAAAAATCACTTTCATAACGAATTGCAGTAATTAAATTACTTCTTCTGCTTGAAAATGTAAAATTTGAGTATTCGTTCAAAAAATTTGTTTATAAGAATAACAATTCTTAATTTTTGACTGGCTGACACTTTCATAACAAATCTCAGTAAGTTTAGGCCAGAAAATACTTTTTTTCACTTTAAAATGTTAAATTCGACTATATTTTTTAAAATTTGTTTATAACAATAACAATTAATAGTTTTTGCAAATTTTTTGTTACTAGATGACACTTTCATAATAAATTTTAGCAATTATAGTGAACAAAAAATTTTCCTGTGCTAAAATGTCACCTTAGAGTAATTGTTTATAAAATTTGTTTATAACAATTAAGTTACTTATCAAATCAATTATTGGAATACTTCAATGGCACATGCATTGATTTTACTTGATCAATTTACACAAATAATTTTTTTCGAGTTAAAATAATGATTTTTCTGAAAACAACATTTTCTTTACTTTTGTTGTTTACACAGAATTTTGCAAAAGCAAAAAATCAAACTTCAGCTTTGAGGGATCACTGGGGAATTTATTCAGCTTTAAATTTAAAGAAAGATCGTCTAAAGAAAATAAAAATTGTGATCTGTAGACTAAGTTGTCCGCAGAAATTTAATTCTGAACCACTGTGTGACGCATCCATAAAAACGCCGATCCTGACACAGAAAAAGGTACAAGTGGGGCACTGGGGCAATTACCCCACTTTTTGTTTTTTAAATTTAAATAAAAATTTAAAAACTTGTATTAAATATCAATTTCGAAAATGACATTGAGAAAAACATGATTTCTTTCAACTGTTTCAACTTGTAATGAATCATGTATACTTTATTTAATACTTTTCTAGTACAACCAATGTCTTTCTTGTGACGCCACAATGCTCAGAAATGAAATTTTGGGCCATAAAGGCCCCTAATGCTCGTGACAATTACACCCTTATGCACTGTTTTTCTTCTCCTGACCCACTTCCAAATCGAACTCGACCATAATCTTCTACAGGGACATGAGTTAGGTCAAAAAAATTAATTGAAGCCAATAAAACGAATTCCCGAAATTTAGCACTTAAGCCCTTATGCCCGACGACCCTTTAATTTTATGTCACATAAACAGGATATTTAATTTTCATTATTCAGCGAAAAACATGAAGATTAAATTTCACTGAATTAATTAATGCGCTCATTAGTTTGCCATCTGAATGAAGAGTTTTTTTTTAGTTGGCTAATTAACATAAATATATTGGAAATGTTTTTCTTTTTTTCTCGATGGTTATTGTTTTGCGTCCTATTGTTGAAACTTTTAATTCACGCGATAGTCTCACTAGAGGAGTCAATTAAGGTTTAAACTTGGAAACCCAGCGGCGTTCCACCGATTTGAATGAAACCGTTTGCATTGTGTTGCTAGAGATGTGTAATGAAAATCTAAAAAAAAAGATCTTGCCGCTAGTTGTTATTTATTTGTTTAAACAAAAAATCCGTAAAATCGTTTTTAAAGTTGAATGACTTGAACAAATGCAGTCCTAAAGCCACGAAAATAGTGTATTTATGTATTTGGGGGTTGCTGATTATTAATTTAAGGGTGAAAAGTTCAAAATGGCGACCAATTTTTTTTAACATTTATAAAAAAAATTAAAGAAACTCAAAATAAATTATTAATACTTGACATACATACTCCTTAAGGCATTGGTAGATAACATAAAATAAGTTGGACTTGAAATGAAGGGTGAAACCACCCTTAAATCGAGCAAAACACCCCCAAAAAATACTTTTTGACGTTTATCTTGGAAAGGGTGCATCGAAAGCAAATGACTTTTTTCAGAAAAATAGTACTTATAATTTACAATATGAATAGTGGTATGGATTTTTCCTCTGCGGGTCATACTTTTTGAGTAATCAACCCTCAAAGAAGGGGGTGAGTTTCACTTCGCGGGTGGCACGCTCCGTTCATGGTTCATATCTTGAAACAAGATAGTTTTTTGAGGAAAATGTATAAGACTCAAATTGTAAAACGGAAAATTCGGCAAAATTTCAGTCATATACACTTTTATCCAAAAACGACCTCCTTTCGAGATATGAGCTACGGAAGGAGCGTACCCCTTGCATGGTACAACTTACCCCCTACTCTGAGTTGATTACTCAAAAAGTATGACCCGCAGAGGAAAAGTTCATACTAGCATTCTTATTGTAAATTATAAGTACTATTTTTCTGAAAAAAGTCATTTGTTTTCGATGCACTCTTTCCAAGATAAACGTCAAAAAGCATTTTTTGGAGATGTTTTGCTCGATTTAAGGATGGTTTTACCCTTCATTTAAAGTCAAACTTATTTTATCTTATCTAACAATGCCTTAAGAAATATGTATGTCAAGTATTAATAATTTTCTTTGAGTTTTTTTTTATAAATTAAAAAAAATTGGCCGCCATTTTGCATTTTTTCACCCTTAAATTTATAATGAGCAACCCCCAGTTACATAAATACATTATTTTCGTAGCTGTAGGACTGCATTTGTTCAAGTTATTCAACATTAAAAACGATTTTACAGAAATCTTTTTTTAAACAAATAAATAACAATTAGCGAAGAGATATTTTTTTTAACTTTTCATTACACGCCTTTAGCAATACAATGCAAAAGGTTTCATTCAAATCGGTGTAACGCCGCCGCACATTGGGGACAGAATGTTCAAAACCACCTACAGGTCGCAAATCTTAACCAAATCAAACAAAATTGGGCTCAAAATGTTTGT
>JBAGKK010015395.1:0-30537 GCA_037177015.1 Euceroptres primus
CTAATAGGACTAAACTTGTAAATTTGAGCCCGATCGGAGAAATTCATTTTTTGGGCTGGGTACACTTGAGAAATAATCCGTTTGATGCTTTATTATAATTATCTCATTTGAATTTGCGGAAAACTCACCTCGTTGCTAGCACGTTTGTTCTTGTATTCTTGTCAATTTCTGAGTCTTTTCTTGTGTTTTTTCGCGTTTCCGTAGCAGGTATTGTTTAAATAATTAAATAGCGATATACAATTCTTTAAATCAATTAAAAATTTAAAAAACATACGCAAATTTAGTGTGATGAACTATTTTCTTAAGCGACGCGTGTCCGTTTCTATGTTTTGTTTATATGTACCTACGAAGTCCTGCATAAACATGTTAAGCTCGACGACAATGTTGTCATATGACCTTGGAACGAACTTATTTGACGAAAAAACCGGGCAAAATAAAAACGCAGAATTAGCAGCTTAGCGAACTAGCGTCCTATATAGACTTCGCAATAATATTAATAAAAGCATTTAAATAAGGAACTATATAAATAACAGTTCATTATTTTGATATTTCGTGATGAGGAGGCGTTATTTTAAACATAACAATTAAATAATCATTGTAAAATCGAGTATGGAAAGCCGAATGACGTGTACGCTACCTGATAGTGCTCAGTGCTCAGTGCCTGCGGCATCACATGCTTTCTTATAAAATATCTAATTCCATTAATTTTCAATGAATCAGCCTGAAAATTTCCAGAAATCTTCCTTGGAATAGTGGGGAACAAATGCCTCACTGGAAGTTCTTTCAACTATGAACTTCCTTTGATACTTTTTGTCGGCGAATCTAAAAAAAACATGGTTACCGACCGGCCTCAATTTGCATTTAAATATTATTAAACAATAGGCGAATTTCAGCTTTTTTATTGTTTTCAAGGCATCATTGGACTATACTTCATGTTTATACCAAATTTCAAATAATTTCAACAACAATTGGCCAATTTACGATGATTTATATTTTAAAAACTTATTGAATTTGGGAGTTAAATTTGTTTAGTTTTTAATTTTTATTATTAAAAATAATCACCGGAGAAAACGCAGCAAATAGATGAAAGTTCTGTCTCATTATTCTCTACAAGACTATATTTTTAAAAAATTGAATTTTCGACTTTTAAAATTTTCATAAACTCAGACTTGTGGACAATACTTTTACGCGTTTCCGAGCGCTCAATTTCCAGACGCTCAATTTCCTTTTCTTCAATTAGATCACTCAGTCAATATCAATAACTTGTGTAAAAGTTTTAAATTATTTTCTATATTCTCAAAAGACTTCTTTATTTGTATTTTATGAGATGGGGCATTAACAGGTGGAACATGTTTTTATAAAAAATTAATATTTTTCCATCTGCTCTGCTAAAATGGTTGTCTAAACGTCTGTAGCCTTGTAGCCACTTTATATTTTGCATTAGCTTATGATTAACAGCTTCTTAGAATGTCTTGAAACAGAGAGTTTATATATCGGAGTGGAATGTAGCACATGCGTTTCCTGACAGGATTAGCCGCAAGTGTGATTACACGTGCTTTATGTGCGGGAGGTAAATTAAATCACAAAAAAGAAACAATAGGGAATTTCACTTATTTCACATAATATACTTTCTGTGCACTCTTACTTTCCAGTTTCCATTCCTGGGTTTTTAATTGCCTTTTCTCAGGGACTCATTAGAAAGTTTCTCAAGTTGAAAGTACTTAATTAGAACCCCTATTTTGGCACAAAGGGCTAATTTGCCTTTGAGAAAGATTTCTTGTAAAACTATCTGCTAGCTAGATTCTAAGTTTTGAGAATGATTGTAAACTCCATTTTTATCATAAATTTGAATAACAGTAAAACGAAATTTTTTCATTTTAGAAAATTAAAATTATTTTGTTTACTATTTAAAAAATTATACATTATCCAAAGCTGTTTATGCTTTTTTTTCTAGTCTTGTAATATTTAGAAGTCTGTCATTATAGAAGAATAACATCAGCTGATTTTGACATAAGTTTTACTAAATTAGTCAGTTTCACAAACGTGTAATTTAGTTTCTCATTAACCAAATAACTAATATTATGTTCCTTTTTGTCTAATGTCTATTTCTTAGATTTATAAGTTATGCTTTTTGAAATAACAATATTTAAAATTTGTATCACAGCTTCAATTAATTTTTTTTTTTTACGAAAAAATATGAATCATGCACTGCAAGGAAATTTAAGAAGTTCATGTAGAAAAGGATTGTTGTAAATTTGGCCTCGAATAAATGAACCTAAAGTCTTTTATGTGAGCGATTTCAGAGCTTGTAACGGTGCGACGGTAACAACCTGTTACCTGAAAGCAGTTTACGTGCACGTAATACGCACACGGTAGATTACACTTTAAAACGTCATACATCGAAGGCGTAAATTTCTTTGAAGTTGCTTTTTTTATGAAAGAGGAATTTATAGTCTGAACGTTGGTATATGTAAAGAAATTCATTTTAATTTTCATTCACGTCAGACAAATATTCCGATTTCTAGTTAGTGATTCAAGGATTTCTTTGATAAGTGTTTTTTTCTTATTTATAATAAGTAATTAATTATTGTTTGGAATTTCCTGAATTGCACCGTTTCATTTTCTCATGAAAAAGAAAATTTATCCTCGGCAGAGACTTGTCTGGGAATTCAAATCAAATTACGACGGATAATCTACTTTGATCCCGTTGGTATGAGAAGACAAGTGTTTCAGTACATTAGATCTTGTAATCTAATTTGTAAGATTTTCTTTCGGTAAACCAACTATTTCACTTTGCTCGTAGGTCAGGTTACGGTCGAATCGATTTCTCGAACGTATGCTCCATACACGATACTTGTAATCTGGGTCTTTATCTCTTAAGTAGCAGCAGGAATTTCCGAATCCCACTTGATTGAAAGACAACTTTATGATAGTCGAAGGACTAATTAGGTTTTCCTCAAAACTATTTTCTTCCACTTTGTAGAAATTTGACTCTTCTTATGTTAATTGAAAAAATAATTGAATAATTTAGTCCTTACAGATTTCCATTATTGCTAAAATAAGAAAAAAGGATTTAAAAATGCTAAAACTTTTAGAAGCAGATTGAAGAAATTTCGCTTTGGAGGGAAATTGATTTAATTGCAAGGTTTCCTTACGGTTCTTCAAGTTTTAATAAACTTTGTTTTCTTGTTAAAACCTATACCTACTTATCCTACATATTCATTAGCTGTAAAATAAGTAAATCATGTCAGTGACACTTAATTTTTTATGACTTTTTTGTTAAAGTTTCTAAACAGAAATTTCTAAAATCTGCACCTGACCAATAATTAAGAATGTTAATCTTTTAAATTTTATCTATCAGAAAATATGATTCAAGATGTTCCTTTTTAATTTTACGAAATTTCTCTAAGAATTTCAAAAATCTGTATAAAATCCTCTAAGAAATTTTTAACCTACATTTATCTCGACCTCCGAGTGCGGTCATTCGCCTGTTTTCGAGGATAGTAATTATAAGCTAGTTTACTAAAAATAAACTTGTCTCCCTTTTCGAATAAATGCATCACCATTTTCAATCCATTGCTATTCGAACTATTAGATTTTCTTCCAAAAGTGATTTCCCTTATTTGATCAAATAAAAATTATCAATGTGTGTGTCAAGCATAATTATTTATCAAATACTGGTACACTATAAGTTATGTGATTTATTGTACCAGGAACCAATGTCAAATAATTAAGAGTCCTATTCTATATTGGAATCAATTTACACTAACTCCCAAAATGCCATATTATTATTTGAATGGCAAATCGAATTTCCACTCTAATTTGCATTTTCAGGTACTCCGGTTAATCTCCAAATAATTATTTCTGTCTTTGTTGGTTGAAATGATATTTTGCAATTCAAATCAAAATTGTACTGGTTATAGGAGTGACGATATTAATTTTATGTTAATTTTATTTTAACAGCGCGATGCATCGGAGAGTGGGGCACAGCAACTATGATGGCAAAATCGCGGGACTTTACGATCTCGAGGAAACTCTCGGACGAGGTCACTTCGCCGTTGTCAAGTTGGCTCGTCATGTTTTCACTGGTGAAAAGGTTGCCGTCAAGGTCATCGACAAGAGCAAACTCGATGAAATTTCCAGAGCACACCTTTTCCAAGAGGTGAGAATTTAAAATCCCTAGGATAAAAGCATTTAACTTGAAATTAAAATTTTACAGAGGTACTTTAGTCAAATTCTTTATTCCAATGTGCAAGAGAATGATAGTTTTATTTTGAGTACTTGGAATCACATTTGAAATTACAAACCGATAGGCGATTTAAATTTCCTGTAGATGTACATTTCTTAGAACTAGTCTCGTGAAATTATTTTAATTAATGGAAATTAAATTGAATCTTTCTGGAATCTATATTAAGATACTCAAATTTACATACTTTTTGATTCATAAATATTCCAGGCACCGTAGTTCTCTTGATACTTCTGCGACCTCCTTTAACTTGTATTTAAAAATTTATCGTTAAATGAAATTAATGGGTAAGCACAGCAGAAATGGGAAATAACTAGTTAAAAGTAACTAGTTACTATAACTAGTTTTTTAGTTACTATAACTAGTAGTTTTTCTAGGTAACGATGATGGTAACGAAGTTACTTTTGAAAATAGGTAACGAATTGGTAACTAGTTACATTTTTTTCAGTAACGGTAAATATAAAAATCTTTACTTTTCTTGTTACTTCCGAAATAATTTTTTTTATTACAACAGTCAATATAGTTTATTGCTTTTGCAACGATTTTTTCATTTCGACTATTCAAAAGGTGGCGACACTTTCAGCGACCAATCGCTGACTTTCGAACAATTGCTAAAGTTAAAAATAAAAAAAGAATGTAGATAGAAATAAGCGTTGATTATTATTTTCCTTAGTATATATTTCTCATATTTCTAAAATATAAAAGTAACGAAAGAAGTAACGATAGTTACTTTTTTTGCAAAAGTAACTGAGAAAAAGTTATATTTTGACACGTTAACGATATCAGTAACTGGTTACTTTTTTTCGTGATGTAACGGTAACGGTAATTAGTTCCTTTTAAAAATTAACTTACCCATCTCTGAGCACTAGAGCATAGGATATTCGTTATTTGGATACTATAAAAACTTTTATTTTATTCCACGTGCCTTCATTCCTCGCATGATTTACGGTAGAGTCGTTCAAACCCATTTAACCTCTGAAGAGTTAATTGACTGTGAAGAAATGGCAACAGAACATTTGTTGACGTTTTACTGAACTTTCCTACAAAATTTTGTATTTTATTACACATAAGAAGAATTAGAAAACAACGGTGAAGTCCCGTTTCACTGGAAAATCTTCCTAGCTACGTTCAAAATAGATATTCAAGGAGTTCGTCCTTGAATTTTAATGCAGTAACTGATAAGATATGAACGTAAACACTTGAGTAATATTTTAGGTGAGATGCATGAAGCTCGTGCAACATCCGAACGTTGTACGACTTTACGAGGTGATAGACACGCAGACCAAGCTGTATTTGATTCTCGAGCTTGGTGATGGCGGGGATCTCTATGACTACATCATGCGTCATGAAAGCGGACTCAGTGAAGAAGTATGTTAATTAATGTTTTTTACTCGTTAAACTCGACTATTACAGATGTTATTGATTTGTTTCTTTGTTTTCTGCTTAGGTTGCTAGGACATATTTTCGGCAGATAGTCCGAGCGATATCTTATTGCCATCGACTGCACGTGGTCCACAGGGACCTAAAACCTGAAAATGTAGTCTTCTTCGAGAAACTAGGCACCGTAAAACTCACGGATTTCGGATTCAGCAATCGATTCTGTCCTGGTCAGAAGTTAGAGACATCCTGTGGATCACTGGCATACTCAGCACCTGAGATTCTTCTGGGTGATAGTTATGATGCACCTGCCGTTGGTAAGTCTTCGTTTTCTTTTTTAAATTAACGTCTCTAAGGAAATAGCTTGAAAAACTTCGAAATGTAGGACGTTCTATTTACCAGGCATTTTATAATGGTCTTTAGCAATGATTGGTACTGATGGAAACGCTGATTATAACCTGGGAAATTATTGATTAGCTTTGCCATCAGCTCCGCACTTCTTTTTCGTTGAATAGTAATCGGTTTTTTATTTGTAGGCGGTAGGCACTTCTTGTAAGGTGTAATTTTATGTACTTGGCTCTTGACATTAAAGAGGAAAAACTTACGAAGATCAGGGACGTGAGCTGGGTCAATTTATGTATTAAAAACTATAATTTTTTAGATTTCACTTGAGTCTTACAATTAGAAGATTCTTCTCTGAAATTTAGAGGATTTCAATTTCTTAATTTGCAGACATTTGGTCTCTGGGTGTTATTCTTTACATGCTGGTTTGTGGACAAGCACCATTCCAGGAAGCAAATGACAGTGAGACTCTGACGATGATCATGGATTGCAAATATTCAATTTCATCTCATGTTTCCGAAGGCTGTAAAAAGCTCATTGCTAAAATGCTCGTCAGAGAACCGGAAGGACGAGCCACTCTTGAGGAAATTGCCTCTGATCCTTGGTTGGCAGTTGGTTCAGACGCAGACCCAGTTGAATCGCTTCCACTCATTTCTCGACAGCAGGTTTCGGAGGAGCATCACAATCTCATCCTAACGAAAATGGTCAACGGTAATATCGCAACCAAAGAAGAAATCATGGAGTGAGTAAAATCAATTTGCAATCTAAAATCCCAAACCCTACTTCAATTACAAAAAGAGAATGAAATATTATTGGAAAATGGAACTGCAGAGTCAGTTGTGGTTGATTTTCCATTAGATGGTTAATTTCCAAGTTCTTTATTGTGTTTATCGTTCCACTATAGATTCTCCTATTTTCACGGCTCCTACACATGAGCTGAGAGAGTGTTATCTCTGTTTTATTAACTCCTGTCTTTCAGCGCCCTCGACAAGAACGAGTACAACCATATAACGGCCACTTATTTTTTGTTGGCTGAGAGAAAATTGCGAGCTCATCGACAGGAACAAGTCCAGAAAAGCCGGCCTGAGTTATTGGACGTTTCTGTGAGGTATGTCGAAGCGCTGATCGATTCTTTTCTATCGTGAAGCATGACGCTGCGCGCTGATTCTACTAACCTTCATTTGCTATTATCGACTTTGAATTCACTCCGAGTATATAAATCAGTTCATTTTTTGTATTATATTTATTTTATTTGCTATATAAACAATCCATTAAAACACCTCTTATTTTTAGTCATCCCGACGATCTCTCGACAGATGATATAAATGTCAATGAAAACTCTCTGGGTAGCGTGAATCAATCTCTGCTTAGCGTACCTCGTACTCCAGGAGATTTTCCACAGGTGCGAAATAAAGTTCATTAAATTCATTTGACAAATTTGTTCTTAAATGGGAATTTCTAATCTAAATAGTTATCGCTTTGCAGAACCTTCGAACACGCAAATGTAGTATAGTACAAGAAGAGGAGGATGAAGACGACGTGTCTTCATGCTCCGGTAGGGACGACCATGGAAGTAATTCCACTCTGAATTCCTTCAATCGACGAGGATCACGTTCAGAAGGAAAGCTTTCGCACATTCTGCAAGAGAGGTTAGCACAGCTACCTGAAAAACACACGGCTCTCAAGACTGTTCGTCATGCTCACGAGACTTCGGCATTCCGTGACGAAAGTATTAAGTCAAATAAAGCTAAGGACAAGACCACAACGATAGATCAAAATATTAACATAGGTAAATTGATATTTATTCTCTGGGAAATTAATCTATCAAGAAAAACAAATTTTCCACTAATTTTTGTTTCCAACTTCTTCAGGAAAACATCTAATCAGCAACAAGAACGTGGAGAAGTCGCCTTCGATGGTAAAAAGCAATCAGACCCCCGACGCGGGTCCGAAAAACAAGGTAAACACTGCACTGAACGCTCAATCAGGTGTTTCAGTGAAAAGAACAATTGGAACTCAAGAAGCAAGGCCAAAGTCAGTGGGTGATTATCTCAAGTCAGGTCCAACGCCAGCCAACAAGTGGAAAATAGGATCTCAGCATCGAGCATCTCTTTCCCAAGATGATCCCATTGCCCTGAAGACAGATAATATTTACCCTGAAACGATGACCACGATTCTTACAGAGTCGTCGACTGTACCTTCTCCTCTTCGCGCTACAGTTGCAATCAGTGATAGTCAGTTGTTGTCGCCCAAGTACAAAACCATGCCTTCCCCCACTAACAAAAAAGTCAGTACCAAGAGTAATTCTCCACCTCAGATAACGTTGAATGAAATACTTGAGGATGGCGACGCTGTGACGTCAGGAACGTCGAATTTGTCTGACGGTAGCTCTTCAAAGTGCCGCGTTGTGAGACGAACGGGATATGAGCAAAGACGTAGTAAATTCCACAAAACTAGGACTACGTCCTGTTCCAGTTCGGATGCGAGTGATGACGATAGCGAAAGCAGGAAGAAACGAGCGCACAAACTGAGTGGGTCTGGAAAACCATTACCTCCCAGGCGCGACAGTCACGACGACTCCAGCGATTCTCAAGATCCAGGAGGAAGCGGTGGAGGAGGAGGTGGTGGTGGACTCGGGAATGGAGAACGAGCTCGTGAAACGCCGTCCACAGAACCAACAGGTAATGACAATGGAGGCGGTGGAAACACGACCACGACAACCACCACCACAACAGGTGGCACACATCGATGCTCGGAAAATCAGGGGATTGTCTTTGGACGCAGGCATCGAGCTGGCAGACGAAGAGCTGGAGAGACGAGATTAAGGGAAAGTCAGTCTCTCAATCGCATCACCGAAGTGCAAGAAGCCGAGGGTCCATCGTATCATAATCATTCTCACACTCCTCGAAGCGCCGTTTGTACACAAAGCGTTGTGATGAGTCCGACACATATCGTAACGACGTCACAGACACCTCCGCAGACTGTCACTACTGTACAAAAGGCCAAAGGTTTTGGTGCGAGGCTCCTGCAAAGCTGGTCTCTGGCAAACAACAAATTGTCTTCGGAAAAGACGACGGGATTAGGTGAGTTGTTTTTTTTTTCTTGTTTTGACTTGCAGCTTTAAAAAAAAGAAAAGAAAGAAGCAGATATATCTGAATTGAACTGTCCACAGGAATCTCAGGAAACAAAGGCGAGAAACAGGTGAAGCGAGAGACTGAAGTGAAACAGGAAGTTAGTTGCAACAAAGAGAAACGCTCTGAGCGAAATGGCGGTGTTCCACAGCAACCAGTTGATCGGGGCACTTCCGTACACAAACCCGATTGCAAGAGCAGACGAATGAAACTTCTGAGTCGGTATTTTGCTGTACACAAAAAGCTTTGTGTTCCTCTGCCGGGTCTCTTCAATAAAGGAAGGCTTTATAAAGCTCGATCCTGCGGCAGCATAACAAGAGACAAGGTAAATCCACCATCGCCGAAATCGATGCTTCTTTGTACAACCGCAGATGACAAATGGAGGGAACAACAAAAGCAGTGGTGCGACGTTAGGTACCAACATCGCGGTAGTGATGGCGATATTAATCAGAATTTGGGTCTTTCGCATCTCGTCCAGGACAGCATCGTTGGGAAAGGCTGTGCTGGTATTCCCACTATCTGCCACATTCATTTAGGCGATCCTTCCAAATGCTGTAGTCTCTGTTAGTCAGCAAAATTCAGTTATCGAAGTTGCAGCTCCAGCATCGAAAAGAAGACTTGATTGCCATAGACTGGAACCCGGAGTAATTCGTAAGTGCTGCTCGAAAAAGTGAAAATTTTCCGCAAATAGTTTTCACCGCAAAAGCGAAGAATGCAATAAAGTCTCGAGTATAGTTTAGGGTAACGGCTAAACGATTCGTTTAAATAGACGATCGAACATTTGACTGAATCATTTTATAATTTTGGTTTAAAAAAAATTTAATTAGGGTTTGAAAGTCGTCTTTTGATTGCTCGATTTCCCGAAGTATATATTTTTCTTATTCTTTATTTCGAACTCTGTTCGTTGGAACCAACTGCAGAGTTTCTGGCATAAAGGATAGTATCTGTGACCATTATGTCAGGCAACCACGATTATATCGTCGATTTATTTATTTCTTCGTACTAACGAAGGAAAGGTGATGCCTGTTTCGGTATACCTTTTATCACGACCGCTCCGTGGGAGATGTATCTAGTCCGTGTGAACAAACCTGTATTAAATGTTGCAGAGTTTATTATTATTAATATGATTAATAATAGAGATGCAGACATAGGAATATATTATATATATATATATTATTTTATTATATTATTATTATTGATACGAACCGCGAGAAGTCCAGTGAGGCAGTTACAATTCACCTTATTATTTTAAGGAACTCGCTGCCTTTATTAATATCAAATTTGGTTCAAGTCTCATCTGAAAAAGTAACATTTTTGAGAGACTTGTTGCCCAGAAATCAACTTAAATTTGATTGAAAAAGCAATGCGCAAAAGAAACAGAATCTCAAACTAAAATTCGTTTCTCGGAGTTTATTTTTTTCTCCGCTGACACAATTTCTCAGTTGTGTTAAAAGTTAAATTATCAGAGATATTTTAGCACAAAAAATTTTCCCGTTTGGATGAAGCGATTCGTCCAACCTTTTTACGCTTTAAATCCCCGTGCCTTGAAATGTTTTTTTTTCTTGGTCTTACATTTCTCGTTCAACGACGCTGACACCGGAAAGAATGAATGTAATTTGTCAAGTCCTCCGGTTTCCTCAAACTTTCGTCTTCGCTCGAGTCTAAACACAAATTCCACAACATAAAATGCAAGCGAAAGTTTACAAAAGTTACTAATAAAAGTAGATTTAACAATTAGTACAATTTAACAATTGTACACCAGCCACGGAAAATATAAGTAACTTTATTAACAAAACAAAGAGAAAGCACGCAGGTGCGCGCATACGACAAAAGAGAAATAGCGATTTAATTATATCGTATTTAATAAATATGATAACCGTTCACTTCGCTTGGTAAATCTTCACTGGTGTCTCCAGCACTTTTTGCTCCAGCTGTTCATGCTAGAATCTATTATTAATTTGAATACCTGAAAAGTTACAAGTAATTATTCCAGATATTTATTGATTATTAATATTTATGTGTCAATCAATGAAACGTAAAGAAGGAAGTAAAGAACTTGTAGTCGATGAAAATTTGAATCTCAAGAAAGCTGTACCTATTTAGTTAGTATAGCAAAATGATATTCTCTTATGTTAGTTTTTTAATGATAATAAAACTTGAGAAAAAATTATAAAATAAATGTTGAAAGTGCAGGAGTCGAAAAGCATAAAAAATGCAGAGGGAAAAAATAAGGACACCAGACTAGGCAAAATATTATGAATTGAAACCAAATGTTTTAAAATACTGAGCAATTTAAGAGAGTATTAAGATGAAACGCTTATTGATGCAATACTTTAGGAATTTTTATGTAACTCAGAGATATGATCTGTTTATATTTCTTTCGACTTTTAGAGCGTTGTTGTTAGCTCAGTTCTCATAAGTTGATCAATTGAGCGGCTAAAAGTAAAAACGGGACAAAAAAAGTTTGTAAGTAAAAATGGAACATAAATTTTTTGAAGTAAAAAGGGAACAAAAATCTTCCGAGTAAAAACGGAAAAAAATTTCTTCAGAGTCCAGTAAACGTTTTTTTGTAAAAAGGAGACTCTTATCAAACATCCGGAGCAAAGAAAAGTGAAAATTTCAATTATCGGGAAAGCCCTGATTTATTTCGTGGGCTTTCTCCAAAAAGTGGAAATTTGGCATTTTTGCAACCGATATTGTTTTTTCTAAGTTAACTAATATTTTTAACTGATCCTGCGATCCGGTAAACTTTTTTTTGTAACAAGGAGACTCGTATCAAACATCCGGAGTGGAAATTGATATTTTAATATACTGATATTTTTAACTGATCTGCGGTGCGGTAAACTTTTTTTTGTTACAAGGAGACTCTTATTAAACATTCGGAGCAAAGAAAGGTGGAAATTTTTTATTTTCGGTAAAGCCCTGATTTATTTCATCGGACAGTTTTTCCAAAAAGTGGAAATTTGGCATTTTTGCAACCGATGTTTTTTTCTTAGTTAACTGATATTTTTAACTGATCCTGCGGTTCGGTAAACTTTTTTTTGTAACAAGGAAACTCTTATCAAACATCCGGAGCAAAGAAAGGTGGAAATTTTTAATTATCGGGAAAGCCCTGAGTTATTTCGTGGGCCACTTTCTCCAAAAAGTGAGAATTTTGCATTTTTGCAATCGTTGTTGGCTTTTTCTAAGTTAACTGATATTTTTAACTGATCCTGCGGTCCGGTAAACATTTTTTTGTAACAAGGAGACTCGTATCAAACATCCGGAGTGGAAATTGATATTTTAATATACTGATATTTTTAACTGATCCTGCGGTTCGGTAAACTTTTTTTTGTAACAAGGAAATTCTTATCAAACATCCGGAGCAAAGAAAGGTGGAAATTTTTAATTATCGGGAAAGCCCTGATTTATTTCGTGGGCTACTTTCTCCAAAAAGTGGGAATTTTGCATTTTTGCAACGGTTGTTGTTTTTTTCTAAGTTAACTGATATTTTTAACTGATTCTGCGGTCCGGTAAACTTTTTTTTGTAACAAGAAAACTCTTATCAAACATCCGGAGCAAAGAAATGTGGAAAATTTAATTATCGTTAATTATCCTGACTTATTCCGTGGGCCAGTTTTTCCAAAAAGTGGAAATTGGTATCTTTGCAACCGTGCTGCTTTTTTCTAAGTTAACTGATATTTTTAACTGCGCACGATAATTTTATCCTGCGCACGGCTGGTGGGGAGAGATATATCCCCTCCCACCAGCTGTGCGCTCGTTTGTTCCGTTTTTACTCGGAGAATTAGTTTGTAGCATTTTTACCCTGAAGAAATTTTGTTCCGTTTTTACTCGGAAGATTTGTTTGCTCCCATTTTACTCCGAAAAATTTATGTTCCATCTTTACTCACAAACTTTTTTTGTCCCGTTTTTACTTTCAGCCGCTCAATTCTGTTACGTGAAATAGTACATTATTCGCCAAGTTTAAACGCAAATTTTGGCGAGAGCATAGTTTAAATCCCTCGGCTTCGCCTCGGGATTTAATTGCTCGAGCAAAAATTTTCGTTTGGACATGGCAAATACAGTGCTTTTCATCATGAGATCGAGAAAAAGCCAAATGAAAATGCCGAAATGACGAAAAATTTGTAACACCAGTGGAGGTTTTATCTCACAACCACTAATGCCATCATCGTTATTACTTGATGATAGCTTTCTCATCTTGATCATCATTGCATCTTCCCCATAGGTCATTATTAAAAGCATTGTATGTAGTAACATTGAAAATAATATGATTACTTTAAGTAATAACGGATCCCACGGATTGGATTGAGTGCTTTAACAATATTAACGAAATACAAAAATTTTGTTAAATGGTATTCTTGAAAAAAGATCGAGTGAAATGTGCACAAGAAAGTAGAATTTTAATTCGGTCATTGAAGGCTTCGAAAATTATTTTTACGAAATATGAACTAGTTTTTAAAAGTTAGTTCCAATTTTTATCCATAAAATTATTTTCTTTAATGGAAAGAAAAAGAGGGTTAATATAAAAATTAACGTTTTGGGGATTGGGTCTTTGTAAAAATGAGAATTAGACTATTAAAAAAAATTATGATATTTAATAATTTTGGATACAGGACAATTCAGCCAGGTATCATTTTAAAGAAATGCTTTGAGAACCTCAGAGATGAAATTTATTAAGTAATAGAATAAAGGACTCGAATTCCAATTGGTTTTATTTGCAATTATTTAAATGCAATGTCTATTTTAATTTCTGGAGTAAAAACTATTAAATAAATTTAATGTTGCAATTGTTATTTCTATTTTTATAAAAACTAAAGAAATATTGATTCGAAGAGAATTGTCTCCAAGATTGCAGACTGTCTTTAGAGTAGCTATCATAAGAAATTTAATCAATAATAGGTTTAAAATTTACTACCAGTTAAAATTATTTTTAAGTATCATTAATTATTATTGTCATTATTAATATTATTATTATTTTAAACTTGAGTTAATAAAATTCTAATTACTGGACAATGTTTGGGCATTAAAAACGTTGAGAATTCAATCTTAAATAAAATGAATTTTGGTATAAAAGTTGATCTGATTTTTGGCTTTCAATGGCCGAACAGAAAGTAAAGTGTATAAAAAGTGTTTTCACTTGTTTTTTTATCTATATTTCAAGCGATATATATTTCATATCCCTTGCGTGGTCCAAGGATGTTTATACGAAACTTATGTATTACCCGAGCCAACGTTTATATAGTAATACAACATTTATTTATTATAAACACGAAGAGAAGGCATTTTCTCAGTTTGTTATTTTCGACGTTACTCTGCGTTCGAAATTCCTGTTTCCTTTTGTTCACGATGGGCACGATTTTTGCAAAATAACTTTTTATTATTTATTCTTATTTTATAATCTTTCTTTAACGTTTCCTTTGCAGAATAATCACACTTTTTGCAAAAGATATTACATTTTATTATTTATTCTTATTTCATAATATTTTTTTAACTTCTACTTTGCAGGATAATCTTTCCTGGAAAAACTATCTTTCGCCCTTAAACGCACAACTTTTTAAATGATGCACAAAGCAGTTTTTATTCTTTTATTTTTTAATACTTTTGTAAAATTAACTTTCTGATTTGTCTTAGTAAAAACATAAACAATGACTGAGCTGCGATTTTAGAGAAACGGTTTTAAATAATCGTTTCAAATGATAGATTCAGTTAAAGCTGTGATAAATTTTCTTTATATCGAATATTAATCTTTTTTAAATATACCTTCACTTGTGTTATGCGTTTAAGGGTTTTTCTGCTTATTAGAATCTGCTTTTGTCTCAATGGGAAATAACATAAAAGGTTGATGCACTTAAGTATTGAAAATAATTTAAATAAAATATTAAGACTTAACACTCAACATCCAGTAGTTTTCTCATAGAAAATTTCTCGTGAAAATCCCTTTCTCAATGCAGTAATTATAAAGTAATATACAGTTCACTATAAAATTAGATTAAAAATCTGAAATATCGAAATATTTCACTGTTGAAACACTGTTTTATAATTTTATCACAAACCGGTTAAATATTGCCTAAAGTAAATATTATTGACTGGAAGTACCAGAAATATGGTGCCATATAATTAAAACCAAATAATTGTAATCATTGTTTATGGTTTTTGTATCGTTTGTTCAACTTTTCTTTAATATTTTATGTCATCTTCACTTTTTCAACTCTTCGAATTATTCTTCTTTCTAATTTTTATCTACAGTCATTTGCACAAACCGAAGTCACTAACAAATTAGCGAAATAGTGTACTTTTTGTATATTGACCGCGTTACTAACATATAAAAATTGTATTGTACCCGAAAAACGACTAAGAAACTTAAAGCGTTGATATAAGAAATCAGAACTGTCAATCAATCACGAACAGACCAAATCGTCACCGAATTGTTATCTGTGATTGATTTTAAATTCGCAAGAGACTTTAAATTATCGAAGTATTTCTTGGGTGACGAGGAACAAATATATCGTTATTTGTAGAAACTCGTAGCTATCGAGCCAAAAAGCCTTGCAACCTAGCGTTGATTTTGCGTTTTCGACTTGTGTATTAAAACCAAACCTCGAGGTGGTTCGAATATATAATACTGCTTGCCGGCAAGTATGTAAAGTACTGTTGTACATAACATAATATCTGTGCCCAAATCGATTGAATAAATCGAAAGCAAGAAACAGTCTTGATTTTTTTACAAGCGAAAAAGCATTCCCCTTTTTATAGGAAGTACAAATTTTCAATTTACTTCCAATTCCACTTATATTTATTATATCATTTTAAGAAGTTCCAAAGAAACTTACAAAAATTGGAATCCTGAATTTGTCGGAATTACATGATGAATATTTTCAAGGGAAAATTTACTGACAATTTGTAGGTTTAAATTTTTTGTTATATTTATTTCTGAAACGATTAATACACCCACACATCATGAGGTATAAAAATACGATATTTGTGTGCGAGTCAGCGAAGGAAAAATGCGGAAATAAGAAGCAAAAGATAAACTTCTACGTCACGAGATTGTAGATATAACAAATCTATATCCTATGCATTTTTATAAAAAACTTAAATCTACTTTAACAATATATTTTGAATTGAATAACAATTCTTTATTGTGTAGTGCATATAACGAGTATAATTTGCAACTTTCATAAAACAAAATATAGCAGTAAATTTCACTTTAGATATTTCCATTTCCATAGACGTACTTCTAAAAACTGAATTCTTTGAGTAAAAAATTATGTAACTGAAACTTTAATAACCAAACTAAATCATCTCTGATTTAGTAATAACTTTACTAATTGTAAATAACTATTATTGTTTTTAATTAATAATTATGAATATTCGAGTATCAGCTTTCCTTTCTAAAAATGGAAATATCAATTCTTATCACACAGGCCACTTTTTTTCTTACTTTTCTAAAACGTACTTAAGACGCAAAATGATCAGTCGAGCTTTAAAGCAGTCTTCATAAATAGGTAAAAGCATTGTAAAATTTTTCTTTTTTTACATCAAATTATTCGTCTTTTATGAATCAGATTTTTTTAAGAAACTAAATTTTTCTTCTATCTGCTAAGAGAATTTATGATTTGTAATTTATTTATCTAATTATTAATATATTTAAATTCTTGAAATCCTAGATACCTTAAACACCTTATGGTGTCGTCCACTTAAAAATAAGTTTGCTCAAAATTGAACAGGATGGAGTTAAGAGCTAAAATATTATTCTTAACAAAAATACTGGTCATCTGAATCTCCCGTATGGTAAGTTAGAGAATCTTTAGTGACTATCTGACAAAGGATTTCTTATATTTATAAAAATTTTATTTTGTTCGAGGTATGGAATCATTCCTGGTCATTTTTTTTAAATTACGAGGTAGTGCGCTCTTCTAACACCTTTAAGGCTTTTTTACTGTTCTCTACGAATTCCTGAGAAGAAAAATATTCAAGTAATTTTTGCTTTAGTAAAAGTTAAGAAAAATTTCATTTAGTAGTGTTTAAAGTAATATATGTATATTTTTTAAATAATTCATTTACCATTAAACCACGGCTCATGTAGTATGGTCGGTTAATTCCGTCATTCTTTGCACAATCTTCACAGAAACAGATGAATATAGTATCGATCACCATCTATTTAATAAAAATAAAATAAATTTTATTAGTTTATTTGAAGAGCAGGAAATTAATTCAAAGAGAAAGTACATTTTCAGGGTGTCTAGCGAACCGGGAAAAACCCGGGAATTTTCTTTACCGGGAAAAACCCGGGAATTTAATTTAGGATCGGGATTATACTTATATTTTATTTTTTTATTCTTCAGATTTTAATAGCATTTAAGCAACTACTTGTGATTCTGTTAAAAAATATTTATTTTGCGTGTTACGAAAGTTTTAAAATATGTACTTTCGATTAATATTTATCACTTCAGTCTGTGATTAAAGATAAGTTTGTCACGTGTAAATAAATAATTATTTTCTTTACGATATAAATTTTGTATGTGTATATTATATTAAAATTCCCATTTCTATGTATACGTTCACTTTCAAAAATCACAAAAAGATATTTTTAACTTGATCGGGGAAAAAAATTGATCGGGAATTTTAAATGGCCTGATCGCTAGACACCCTGATTTTTAATCCACCCAAAAAATAATTTCACAGGGTGATTATAATTTTTTTCAGAATTACTTTTAGGTGAAGAAAAATATATCTGAGAATCACAAAAAGATATTTTTAACTAGATCGGGGGAAAAATTGACCGGGAATTTTAAATGGCCTGATCGCTAGATACCCTGATTTTTAATCCGCCCAAAAAATAATTTCACAGGGTGATTATAATTTTTTTCAGGATTACTTTTAGATGAAGAAAAATATATCTGAGAATCTAAGAAGCTTTATTAAAAAATCTACCTCATAAATTGAGATAAAGACGTGTGCGATGAGGTATGCGAAAATTCCTGCAATTAAAATCGGTACCCATGGATGTTGAAGGCTATTCTTTTTCTAAACAGAATAATTGCAAAATGATTAACAAATAACCGAAGGAGAAAATTGAGAATGATATAATCTCAATTTAGTATTTAATATTATAACTGAAATAATATATTATTTTATTTAACACAAACACAAATTTGTGTTGAATATTTAAGTAAATTCTTGTTTAAGGAAGGAATTTTAATTAAAATAATTTTTACCTGCATTAAGTAGATGCCTGCAACGACTGTGAGGGCCACAACGAGAACTTTTCCCAAGAAAAGAACGAAATCTCCTACGCTATTAATAGCAGCAACTCGAAGAATGTTACTTGATAATGCTTGAAATGCTTTTCTTCCCCCCGTGCAGAAATTACAACCGTAAATAGCTGAAATACAATAATTCTAATATTTCTAAATAATTCTAATTATATGAAAGGAAATTTATTAGTATTATAAAAATTAAAAACTAAGAAAAACTAAAAAAATTTTTTATAAATACCTGTCTCAATGTAGGCATTTCTAGTGAGGAATTTTAGAGCACATTCAAAGCACCAGAGACAGCATTGACAACACCACAGAATGCCTTTAGCAAAACCATTGTCATATTTTTTAAGGCGTTTCTGAACAGAGGCTAACATTGTTCTGAGTAATCTCACGACTCCAATTATCATTGCTCCAAATGACACAGTTCCAAGATGAAAACGAACCAAAGTGGCAGTACTTCTTGTTACAGGCAATGACAATTGTTTTTTATCTCTGAAAAGACATTTATTTTAATATTAATTTAATTTATTGACAATTTATATTAAATGAGATATTTAATTTAGTTAATATTTATATTTTAATAAAAATATTTACATACCTAGAAAAAAACCAACGTGCAACTGAACCAGCAACAACCATGTGCTGACAACCCAAAAAAAATTCACACATCACAAAGAAGATGAATATGTTGTACCACCTGGTAATCTGGTAAAAATTAGATTCTTGTAATTCATAAAATTAAGCAATTGTAAGAAATTATAGTTTTTAGACGTACTTTGATAATTGTATCTTTCTTGTAATGTAGATGATTTTTCTTGGTATTATTATAGAGATTGCCAGCACTTTCTATCATGAGCATACAGTAAACCCAGCCAATTACTGTGAGGATAACTAATAGGTATGTCTGTAAATTAATAATCATTTTTAAACATTAATTTAAATTTTCAATTGAATTAATTTCTGAATTCATATGAAGTATCACCGGAAATTATGTGTATTCTGTACTGTACTGTATTCTGTACTTTTCATCAGTTGTTTAAATTCCTTTTTGACAATATGAAGTCCAAATTTTTTTGTCTGAAATATCACGAAAGCTATCACTCAAAAATCATTTCTTGCACCTTGAATAGCAAAATTTGTACAATATTACTGATACATAAACAAAATTTCGTGAATTTTTAACTTTTAAAAATGTCAATTATTTTGGAAGTTATTAATATTTTTAAAAAACATTTAAGTTTAAACTTTTTTTACAATATCTTCTTTTAAAATTAACTACATCACTTTACCTCAGTCTCATTTGACATATAATTTTAGGAGCTGTCGTATCATTTCGGACAGAAACTTTTGAACAACGCATTATTAAAGTTAACAGAACTTAATTGCTAAAAATTTGTCAATATAAGTTCTAGAAATGAGATTTCTGTTCACAGAAAGTACCACAGAATAATACCAAATTTTACTAATTAGATGTGGAAATTATCTTACATAAATTGGTTGCAATAATAAGGCTGGCATCGCATAAACTGCTTTTCCAGCTTCCCTAAAGAGCTGGACCACAAGTGCAATTCTCTTTCGCATTACGAGAACAACGAGAAGAGTAATGACCTAGAAGATAATAAATTTTAATTCAAGCCTTGGATAATCATTGATTTAAGCTGGCATATTAGAGGCAGTTTAACTTACAGTGACTACAGACATTATTATCGCATAGACGAAATAGTCCAATCTACTGGCGTCATCTTCGTGTATTTTACCTTTTTCAATTGCCTTTTTCTCATTATACCAAGCCAACCTGAAATAAAAAAATGACTCAAATTAATATTTCATTTGAAGGGAAATAATATAAGTAAAGTATATTAACTATACTCTTGAAAGATCTTATCAATAATTAAAATTTAAACACTGAATCCAACTTAATTAATTTAATTAATCCAACTTAATTTAATTAATCCAATTTAATTAACAAACTTAAGATTTGAGATACTACAACTCTTCTCTGATTTAATAATGACAATATTTACTTTACCAATTGGGAAATGGCTGTTTCTTTTGGCATAAAAAATCTTTCAAGTCAAATACATATTTTAATTACATTATTACATTATTTAAATATATATATATTTTTTATAAATATTTAATCAATTTTTATCTGTACAAAATTAATTTACCAAAGGTATGTGGTTCCACCAATACAAACGACGACAGCACCACTGAGAACGATGTAGATGACGTACTGGACCATGTATCGGAAAGCGATTAAAATGACAAGTGATATCGCTGGAAATATTTGCTTTCATTAAGCAAAATAATAATAAAAGTAAAATTAAAATAATCGAAAATACCGTGACTATCTTACCCAAAGCAATTAACAAAAGGTAAATTAATTCTCGCCATGCTTGTGAGAGATCTCTCGTTGCCTCCTAAAAACGAAAAAGCAATAATATAATTTCCTTCTATGATTTTCTTTTTAAATCAAAATTGGAGTTATATTCTACAATTGCAAATGATATTATCATAGTAAATATTCTTTGAAGTCAATAAAAAAAGTATTACTACGGATATTCCTACACTTACATGGAAAAAGTCTTTCAATCCGAGAGACTTAATTAGTGATCCTGCAGTGTCAGTAACTTTTTTGGGAATGCATCGATTCAGGAAATTCACGCTGTAAATAAAAGAAAAGTTATGAATGTACACGATATAAAATAAAGTATAAAAGTTTGTTTCTGTTTTTGAAAACAAAAAAAGCAAGTTTGATTTGATTTTTAGCTTTGAAATTAAAATTAGTAAGAAAAAGAAATTTCTGAATTAAATATAAAAGTAAATATTAATAAATAATAAAAACATGAATTTAGAATCTATTTAATCTATTATTTCCCGTCTGTATTTGTCAAATGAATATTTCTAGACGTCCAAAATAATATCATTGTTTCTTTTATAAGTGACTTGAATTATATAGGTCTAATTATTGAGTATTGAATAATGGGTTAGAGCAAAGGTATAATTACATTATCATTACATAACACTCACTAATCCGATGAATGAGTACAATTGGCCACACATGTTCGCGATTTCACTCCATCTGCTCCAATATTTACAAGAAGATACCTGCGAATTGGAATAGTGATTCAATTATGAATAAATATGATTTTTTTATTGCATTAAATGGAAATACTGAAATAGCATTTCAAAATTATCTTCAATTCATATAAATGTAATGCAAAATTACTTACGGTTGACTCTTCATATTAGCACCTTTGCAGCTAAACTGAGGATCCTTTTCTTTGGGTGTGATTTTTCCACAAATATTGGCACAATCATCGTAACCATTGATCACTCTGTAGATATCACCTTTTTTTACTGATACGCTCATGAAATATCCCTGTTTGAAAAGTATGAAAAAGTACTGACTGAATGTTTTAAAATAAATAATATATCATTGACTGATAATAATGATTAATTATCTTATGATATATCTAGGTATTTCTATATTTGAATTTCAATATTCTAGTAGTAGTCAAATTAATCTTATTCTCGTAAAAAAACGTATTATTCGAGTAAATTTTCATTATTTTTCGTATCAGTGAAAAGATTAGGATTAAAAAATAAGGAACTTACGAAGACTCCTAAAAGGACAATTAAGACAATCAAAGCTAATATGTCGGTACATGATCGGTCAGTCGAAAAAACTTGATTAACGTCATCCGCAGAAGTTTCCTCATCATCGGGAGACTGAAAAAAGTTAAGTCATTGCATTTAATTTTGAGTCAATTTAATACAATAAAAGTAATTATAAAAAATATGTAATAAATAATTGAATTAAAAAATTAAAACTCTTTGTTTCTGATTTTCTAAAATAGCAGTAATTTAAAAACTAGTGATTTGTAAGCGCAAGATGTACAGTGAAGAAAATGATAATACTGAAACTACCATAAGGTCATTGTTGAGTGCACAGCAATATTGCAATCATAAACTATACATTACGTGGACATAATACAATTATAAATCGTGACGAGAGAAATGAGGAAATAAAGAAGCAATCGATATATTTTTTCGTGCCAATAGAGAATTTGCATAGATCAAAAATTGAATCTTGTAGAGAATGTTAAAATCAGTTTATTGTTACATCAAATGCACAAAAATGCCTAATGATAAGATATCCTTATATTTAATGAGTTTATAATTTAATTTTAAAAAAGCACTCTTTTATGGGAATATTAGGAGCTTTTTATGATTAGCATAACATGAATTATACGAATAATCCTAAAGTAATTGGTTCAAATTTTATAAAATCGTATTTTGCATTCAGTTTTTTGTATCTACTTTTCTTACAAACTTCAACATTTAAAACGTTAAAATGTACTTAGTACGTAAAGATATAAAACTTAATACGTAAAGATATAAAACTTAGAATGCAAAGTATGTACTTAGTATATAAAGATATAAAAATGAAGCAAATTAAAAAATGTATACCAAAGGTAGAATTTGAACATGCTTTGAAGATTTATCTTAATTATTTGATAGTAGGTAGGGAGATTTATGTTTTGAGCTTTTAGTTTCCAAAGGTTTATTAAAAAACTACTTTTGTTTCTATCACTTGAAGATAGAATTATTAATGAGTAAAGTCTCTGAAAAACTTTATTAAATTGGCTTATCCAAGTATAAGACAAATATTAAACAGTCTTGAATGAATAATACCTTTTAAAGCCGAATGAATTGATTAAAGATAATTGCCTCGGATACTCGCCACATTAATATGTATAAAACTGCAAATCAATTCAACGTTCAACGAACAGATTATCATTAATTAATGCAAATTTTAACATAAAAATAACCCATTTTCTTCTTAGTATTAAGAATTCTTCATGTTGAGGTTTTCGAAAGAATCAAATTTTTCAAGGAAAATTTGTTCAATGATAGATAATTTTTTAAACTAAAAACACTTCTTCTTTAAATAAAAATCTATTACATATTTTAATTATATCTTAATTGTATTTTATATAACTTTTTTACCAATTACTCAAATTCGCTAACCTACAAAACTCTGAAATAATTTTTTTACAAGTGCTTTTCTTAAAATCACACATTATAGAAAATAATTATATTGGAATTTTTCCACAATCATCTTTGAAAAAATGTATCCAATGATAAATATTTCAAAATTCGACAATAAAAACACTAAACACAAAATAAAGTATGCAAAAAAGACATAGAAATTTTGTAATGTGGTAAAAGCTTTTTTTACAAAGACAACAAATTTAATAAAAATGTAGTATACAGCCATCAAGAAGTTAATGAAGAACATTTTGACACAAAAACAACAATGTGGACACATTTTCGTAAATCAACAGCAACAAATAAAAATTTTATTCATAACAAATCTGAAGATTTGTTATGTTATATTTCGAATGATAAATGTTATTCAACATCCTGACATTAAATTAACAATTGATTAAAACACAGCGTTCTTATTCAAAAGATATGAATATAGTAAGTTAATTATTTGTATCTGAGTGACAATCAAAAAGTTGGCAGTATCATGTCCCTGGAATATTACTCGCTTATATATGAAGAAATAATTGTTTTAATTATTTATTTTAATTAATTAAAATTTTTTAATTTTAATTAATGATTAAAAACACGGTTTTATTAGGCGTTTTTTATCTTCAACATCTTATGTGCCAATTATTTTTACTTTATATCGAAATAAACTCGATTAAATATGAGTAAATGTCATCCGGTCCCATATCTCCTACACTATACATTTTTTCAGTCTTGTAGCGTTATATCTTTTTACAGAAAATTCTGAATCTAATTATCAATGCACTCATACTTTCAGAATTGATTGAAGAATTTAAAACTAAAATTCATATTTTGTTTCTAGTCATAATTTCAAAGTATTAATCACTTTTTAAATGTCCCCGAATTTTTATGTCAACCGGTCACAAAATGTTTTTTTTTATTATTTTTATGATGGAGTTTAATTTTTCCCGGTAAATTTATTAACAATAGAAGATGTCGATACAATAGAAGATCGAAAACAATAGAAAAAACAATAGAAGATCGAGTTATGTCAAAATTCAATTACAAATAAGTAGTCATAAAGTGCCGTTATTTAAGAAAAATAACCAAAAACTGCAACTACAAAACCTTCACCATAATTTTTGGCCCAAAGAAAATGAAGTAAAAAAATTGGTCAAAATTCATAACTTTGATCCAAATGCGCGAGGGTCAGATATTAATCAATTTCAAACAAATTTTTTGACCTCGATTTGTCTTCCCCAAAGGCAACTTTTCCGCACTGGGTCATTCGGAGTTTCAAAAATTTTGGTTTTTTAGTCCAACCTGATATAATAACAATCAGGAGAATTAGATAATCAATTTTAATATTAAAATTAATAAATTTATACCGGAAGAACATAATCCAAATGGATATAAAAAAAAGGAAACCTCAACATAACCCAAATCATAATAATCGAAAAAATCACTTTTTTCGAAGTTATAATCTTCAACTCGTTTCCGCCAATGTCCTTTCAAAAAATCTACCAAAATTCATGAAAACTTATACTTGTTTGCAGAAGTTTTTTGCTATTCTGTTCCAAAAACTAAATTTTTTTCAACCTACCCGAGTGTGCATTAAAAAGAAGGCAGTGATTTTTCAAAACAAAAGTGTAGCAACATTTTCATTTGAGACTTGAGAGTGTCTAAAGATTTCAAGGCATCAAAACGTGTTTACCAAAGCTCAAAACATGATCATCCCTTACCGAAGGTTCTACCTTGTCATCACCACAGCCGCAGCAACCCATCTTCTCTAGTTGGAGCCGAAGAAGTGAGAATCGACCCCGACTATTTCCGTTTTTTGGATCTTCTTGATCCTCGTCAAAGCATGTAGGACGTTCAGCTTCCTCGGAGGTGCCACCTTCTGCAACCAACCACCACCAATGGTCACATTAGTTTCATTTGCTGGGGCGATTACCCTCACCTAACCGCTATCATTCATGAGGTCCTGAATGATTCTTATCACGTAAACGTTGCTCGTATAACGTACAACGATCGATGCATCGAACAAACTGACACGCGAACCTAACATGACCTGCAATGCATGGCAACGTTGTATTTTTGTGGTAGTTAGGCAGATATCCTCTTTGTCATAGAAAATCCACCATACGCGACAAACAGATTAATGATATGCCTCCCTCTAACGTTCAACTTGTAATTGAGTGTCTGCAACGCAAGTGCGTACTCAATTCTTGGTGTAAAATTGTAGGACTCTGACTGCAGCTTCAATTTGCTAGGAAGGTGTTAAATTTTTAATTCTGCAGATTCTTTTTAGCTTAACATTTATTTATGAACACTTTCTAATCAGCAATGTTACATTATGAGGAAGCAGAAACAGAACAGTCTTCTTTATTCCTTTATACCAGAAAGGTAAAATCTTCGCACGAGAATCGTCAAAGGAACATCGAAGTATCATCAAAGAATCATCAAAGTATCATGAAAGAATCATCGAAGTATCATCTAAGTATCATCAAAGTATCATCACAGAACCATTGAAGTAGCAAATCATCAAAGTTGGATGATATATTACTTAATTATATAATAATAATAAATTAATGATATATTACTAATTAATATAACTGGACAAGGCACAATATGAGATAAAAATGCAATTTTTAAAAAATATATTTAAGTAGGTATTATTAAAAAAACAAATATTCTTTACGTTTATGTGTTTTTTGTCCAAATGAAAATACTTTTCAAAACATGGCACATTATGATCTCCAATGTTAACAAACATTGACATTTTTAGTAATGATTTTTTTTACTTTATAGGATGAATCACATCCTATAATTTTCAACACATTCAAACAGCATAGGTACTTTAAAAAACTTTGACATGTACTGAATATGAAAATACATACTATTAGTTCATTCGAATATTCTTCATTTTCCTGTGACGAAAACAAACAAAACTCGAAATTTGATGTCCTTTAAAAGAATTTCGTAACATATTACTAAATCCAAAAGAATCATTTTCGATACGAAGTTGGATCAAAACGTTACAAACAGTTGAAAAGTACACTACTACTAAAAAAACATACCTATGCAGTGGTTATATAGTTATCAATTGTTTCTAACGTTTTGACATTTTTGGATTTAGTGTACTTTTGAATTCGAAAAAAACGTTTTTCTTCCAATAGAAAAATTTTTCTCAAACTCTTCACGTTTGTTCGTTTTGAAACAACAAAATTTGTTTGAATGCACTCTGTCTGATTTTTAAAAAACTTTCTATTTTAATTTAACAGAGTTTGTTTGAATCAAACGAAATTTGTTTTATTCAAATAAATATTTTCTTTTAATCTATAGTAAATTTTTTTGACCTATTATTCATTGAATCATACAAATTATAAAGCTTTTGTATTTAGCTACCTTTATTTTAAAATGTGTCCTTGTCCACATTCCATGACACACCCTCAAGGTGGAAAGTAATTCTCTTTTCTGTCGCATTTCATATTTATACTCATGTAGTTAATATAATTACATTATTAATTTAATAAATTTAAATTAAATTATATGATTAATTTTAATAAATTTAAATTCAATAATGTGATTAATTTTAATAAATTTAAATTCAACTATGTGATTAATTTTAATAAATTTAAATTCAATTATGTGATTAATTTTAATAAATTGAAATTCAGTTATGTGATTAATTTTAATAAATTTAAATTCAATTACACTCATCTCGCCTTACTGTGCCGCTTGTTCTTGTGCTGGCTTCACGATTGTTCACGCTTGACTGCTTCTGTCTCCCCTCCTGAGCGTCCCTTGACGCCCTACATTGAAGCTCATTGTTGCTTTAAATCTGGTTCAAACTGGATTTTTATAGCGCCCGTTACTGTATCGACCAGACTCGAGGCCGGCACAATTGCGAGAGATGAGTGTATGTGATTAATTTCAACTTAATTATAAAAATGATAGTCATTGAATAAATTATTGAGTCATCAACAATGTAATGTTCGATAGGAATTATTTCTAATTCGATTGGCTCCATAAAATACTATGGATTAAAAGAAAAATGATTAGGCAAGCAATTTTGTTTTGAACTCAATTTTATGCATAGAAATTTTCTCATATAGATACTGGTGAAAGATTATTTTCTCATATAGAAACTGGTGAAAGATTAATAGTTTGAGACGTATTAAAACTGGGTTGGGCATGCACTTCGACTGACAAAGTGTAATAAAGAGCAAAATATTCACAGATACAAGAATTATGCTCATATACGTCTACACTCGAGTTCGCTTTAACAAATCATTTAGGTCAATAGTAGCTTACCTACAGTCATAAAACGATTTCGAAAAATGACCATTACACACGATAAGGATCTCTTTAAAGTGTAAATCGAACTCTTCGATTCTCGTGTTCTACATACCACGTAGCCGAATACAGAACAAGTTAATATATCAAAACAAAGTTTCATTATTGTGCTTAATTATTATAATTGTAATTGTCATAATGAACAAAAATTTTAAAATGAGTGTTTAATATCCATAAAACATCGATTTTGGGATAATTTAAGCTTTTGAGGACAAAAACGACTCTAAAATTTTTTTTAGAAATATGAAACTTACAGGGAATATTTATAAGTAATTGACAACAAAATTTTTGTACCATAATCAATAATTGAAAACATGAGAATGATAACTCATTAAAGACCAATTGCAGTTGACCCCTAAATAATTGAGAAAAAAAAAGTTGAGTTGTTAAAATTAGGTAAAAAACTACACGATTATTGAAACGGTTCCAGTGTACATATTTATATAGCGTTTTTTTAACTAAAAAGTATTTTTCTCAATTAAAACCCTTACTATTTTCAAAATTTAGACAATTTTATTAACGTTTAAGACATTCTTAAATTAAAAACTTTTTATTTACTAAGTTAATTGAATTCAATTGTTGATTATGGTACAGGAATTTTTTGTCAATTACGTTATAAATATGTAAGTTTCATATCTTTAAAAAAATTTTAGGGTCGTTTTTGACCCTAAAAACTTAAATTTATCCCAAAGTCGATGCTTTAAAGATGTTAAGCACACATTTAAACATTTTTGTTCATTATGACAAAAATTTTTGAGTATTTGCACACCTCTATGAAGAAAAATTACCTTTAGTTTTGATGAAAAATTTAAAACTGTAGAAAATAAAAATTATTAAACCCTTGAGGTCACGTTCCCGACAAAAAACAAACAACTTTAGCGACGTCTAAACAATTTTTTTTTAAGCTGAAGAAAATTTAGACTAACTTTCTCTGCATGAGAAAGAAATTTCCGCTTCAAAGTTTCGGAAAACCGAAAAATCGGGATTTTTTCCGACATCCTAGTGTGTATTCACACTCTCTTCATTATTTCAAGTATACCAACAACAATCAGGAAGTTTCAAACTTAATTGCTCGTATAAATTATTATCGAGTTTGTAATCTACAGAATCTCTTCCTACACGAATATATACCTTTGTTCAGAGTAGCACGCTAATCGAAATTGCGATAATATAATACAACTGATTATGCGACAGGTAATTTGATATAATAAGACCTGCATTGAAATATCAAATGAGTTCTGAGATGTTGTTAGGAAAAGACGAATAAAGCTGAAACCAGCTGAAAGGTGTTATATCAAAAGTATTTAACTCAAGAAAATAACATTTTTCAGAATAAATACAAAAACATTTCCAAAAATTAAATTTTCAATTTAAAAAACAAACAAAAATTTTCTTTTGAAATTTTGTAGAGCTTATAATTGAAACATACAAAGAATGATTTGAAAAGCTCATTCAATTGGAAGAAAAAATGGGTAAACGTTAGAAAATTTTCGTAAGAATTTGACTCAAGTGTTCGTAATTATATTTTGTTTTCAAATTTTTGAGACACTCTGAATTTTTTTAAAAAGACAAATAATTTTATCAGATTTTGCAGTATGTATCTTAAATTTAGAGAATTAAAAATATCGATTTTGAAAAATTTAGGGATTAAATTGATAAGGCATTATACCCATTTAGTTTATTATCTTCTTCCCAGAAGGCTTTAGCGCACTTGCTAATCTACAATCAACAATCATCTTATTTTCAAATTTCTTTTCTTAAATCCTTGCCTTTTTACATATAATTTTCTTTTCATACTTTTGCATTTAAATTGTAAATAATTAGTGAAAAATTTAAATAATTAGAAATAGAAGTGAAATAATGTAAACTTAAATTCTTTAGATTGAAGAAATAGTAAGAACTTTGTTTCATTTTTAAAAAATCTTTAATTTTGAAGTGGGACATTTGACTTACCAATTGTAGCCATCGATCTTGCAAAAAGTAACTCCAATCAAAATATTGTGTTTGTTAAATCAAGAAATCTTGATTTAACAAACACAATATTATGAATATTTGTTATCCACTGTAATTAGATTTATTTACCGAATCACAATCGAACTCCGCAATATCTGTTTAACATAATAATTTTGTTAAAATTGTATTCATCTATCATTAATTTTCCAGGATCTCCAATTTCCCGATTATTGTGTCAAGAAAAAGTTGCCCTTATCCAACGATCATTACATCATTACATTACATTCTAAAGAAATTTTATCACTACCTGTCGGGTGAATGGTCTGTCGCGCGAACTAAAAAAAAGATCATCAGAGTCTGAATTTTGAAATATGTCGGGAATTTCTAGTGAGAGCCAAGGTGGTTTAAAAGAATTTTCCAAGATGCAGATATTGCGAACATGGAAGAAACTGATCAAGAATTTAAAGGGGAATCACAAGAAAAGTCATCCGATTCTATTAAGCGACGTATCTTCCCTACTGGAAGTAAAAGTATTCAAAGCCTATCAGTTTAAATCCGTCAGCTATCCATAGTTATCCGTTAGAATACTTCTTCTATACTCGGAGATCCGTTTTTATGCGTAGAGTATCCGTCTATCCTCGTGAATCATTATCTAATCCGTCGAATCTATCTTTTTTAATCATTATCTTTACTTGTCGTACATATTCCTGTCCATTTCGATATTTATACGTTTCAATCCTTCATTCTCTATCCGTCATTTACTTCTTGTCTATCCGCTTTTATATATTCCTATCCGCTTCGATACTTATGCGTTTCAATCCTTCATTTTCTATCCGTGATT
>JBAGKK010015418.1:0-11779 GCA_037177015.1 Euceroptres primus
TGCCTTGCCTGTCGTTTAAACTGAAAGTAAACCCTTACCTAAATTTGAAGGCGATTTTATGAGTTCGGCTTCAACAGGAATAATAATAATAATAATTTTGAATAATACAAATAATACTGAATTTTAATTCATCTTTATCATTTATTCTAATATAAATGTCAGTTAGATTTTCTTTTTTAGCGAAATTACAATTTGTTGGTCACTTTTTCTACAAAAAGGTTTTTTTCATGTAAGATATTATCAATAAATGTTATTATACAACAAAAATGCTCATTGTGTACTTATTTCTACTAAAATCCTCATCAAGAAGAGATCGAGTCGGATCCGACCCGACCGGTGTCTATTTCGTCTCAAACCAACGATTGAGGGTTAAAGGAATTAACTGAATTGACACTTTTTCAAATTCCTTACTCAACAGATATACCGTTACCAGTGCATAAGACTAAATATATTGACTGGCACCTGGGTCACCACATGTCCGAGTCCGGGTTCGCTCTTGAAATTTAAGAGTGTGCGTAATCCAGGTGAGTTTACATCGACGTGCGAATTAAAAATGGCCAAGTGCGTATGATCTGGGAAAAACGTGACCTGCATCGCGAATTATATTATAATTCTTGAATCGTTTTGCATCTCTATTTAAGTCAAATTAGCAAGTTAATTCACATTTTGAATTGAAACTCATGCGATTTTTAATTTAAACTTACGTGATTTTTCCAAATGTTAATTAATTTTATTTTTTACAATGTGAAAGTATTCTGTGGAAATCGTAACATATGGGATTTCACAATTTTATAGGGAGTTGTTTATAAAATGAAATTCCATACAGAAATTCATATGGGATTCCTAGTGGGAAAAAATTTGAAAAATACTTCTTTTGATAGCCAGAAATATACTTAATATTTACATACTCTACCTTCTACAACATAAAAAGAATATACTTCAAAAATTTCCAGTGAGGAATCAGTGAACTTATTAGCATGTTATTTACATTATTTATCTTCTGGAAGATGATAAAACCAAAAATATGTGAAGAGGGTATTTTAAATGTCAACTAGTTACCATAAGAAATGGAAATCGCAATCATTCTATGAAAACGAGAATATTAATTTTGAAGGAATATTATGATGTTTTGATTGTGGATTAACAACCTCTCTCAACTTGGAATAAATCAATTGAGTGGATTATGTTCATGAACTTGGGTTGGGTCCATCTTCAACAAGAAGTATAGGTGCGGCCTACGACCAGGTATAAAGTTTAAAAAACTTTTCCCGTTATGATTCAGGTCCCAGTGACATGAAATCTTATCTGCTCTAAGCCGAAAGTATGCATAATTTTTTTTTTAATTGAAGATTGTTCACTCAATGTGAAGCATATATTTCTAATATGATTGGAAAAATGATAAGTGGTGGTCATCCTGATGATTAAATGCCTCATAATTATAGATTCATTTATACATTTAAATATTATTGATAAATTGCAGATGAAGATGGAAGATCTGCTGATCGTTGATCAATAGATTATTAATACGTAGTTTATAGATTATTTTTACAAATTAAAAATACTAGTAAAATTGCGTTACCATTTTTCTAAAAGTCCTAAATTTCAGTTTTAAGAAACTCTTCAAATTCTATGGAAGTCCCTAATTTTCTGGCTTATTAACTATTGGGATTGATGACGTTTATAAGCAAAATTTTTTCAAATTAATTTGTGACCTTAGTAGAATTTGGTATACAGTTTAAAAAAGGTCTTTTTATTGTTTGGCTGGTTTACACTATTCATTGTGGAAATTGAATAGAGGCTAAAAAATATTGGCAACTTTCATGCATATAGTTTATTTTTCATTTAAGAACAATAATCCCATTGCTCAAAATGAATCAATAATAACAATTCCTAAAATATACGGTCCAGTTTTGAATTAACGAAAATTACAAAGAATTATAGTATATAAATAAGTGAACGAGAGTATAAGTTATTAAACTACTGAATTTTTTAAAATGTGAAAAGTTTTAGGAGAACCTAAAAAGAATGTCAATATTCACTTTGGAATTTAGTTTTAGTCATGAAAATGTTTACAATACATTCAGGTGGAAAAGTTATAAAATATTGATTTCTGAATAAATCATTCAAATAATGAAACCGTTATAACTTTATAAAATGGAAAGTCGAACGACAGTTAACGCAGTTAGCACATTTTGTCAGAACTTTTCAAAAAAAGGCGTCACTGCTAACAGCTTTCGAGACTTCGAGTCTTAGAGACTTGAAAGTCGAGGTTATTGTTAACTGACACAACAATGCAATAAGAATCTTAAAAGAAAAATTTTCTTCATTCTTTTCACACGTGCGAGCCTATAAAGGCTATTCAAAAGAAGACTTTACAGTTATTTATTTTTCGCGGTTAGCAATTATATTTAAAGCCATTACAACTAGAATTATTCTAAAGAAAACTGTGAGAATGCGAAATTTATGACACTCAGTTTTTACGCTATGATGTAAAAATATATGAAAATTTGTTGTAATATCTTTTATGATTATTATCATCTTCGAAAATTATTTACTTATTTAATCTCGATGTAGTCGGCAAATATAATAAAAGTGGTTATTAAACTGAGATTTAACGAATTGTAATAGTATTTTTAATAATGGCCGACTTAACAGGAAAACTGATAAATTGAAAGTATTAAATTTACTAATAAATATAAATTTTAATAAAATTAATTTATGGAATTAAGCATAAGGAGAAAGACTCACCCTTTATCTATTTTTCTTTTAATTGTTGGATCATCCGCTGGAATATCCTGAAAGTCGACTGTTTCACTCTGATTGTTGTACACGGCATTCGGGGCCTGATCTAAATATTTATCGATTAGAGGACCCTTTTGTACATTGTCACTTAAAGTTGTCTATTTACGAATCGAATTTGTAACTTAATCTTGAAATTGAGCAAATCACACTTGAAAATAACTTTCTATCAAACTTTTAAAAGTGTGATACGTGTTCAGAAACTTGAGCTTCAATTGTTTAAATCCTCTTATTTATTTATCACTTATTGATCATTTAACCTCTTATTTATTTCGATTTTGTAAATAGAAACTTATTATAAAATAAGTCAGATTTAACACTTACATGCTCGACTTCGAAGTCGCAGTTTTTGAACAATCCGTGAAAAATTCATTTTGAAAAAAGTATTTTTTCGAAAAATATACTATTTGATGTATCTTGGGGGAACAAAATGTAAAAGGCTGAAAGGCCATACATGTGGAATAAATTATTATTACTATTTGATGCACAAATAAAATTAACTGCCTAATATTTAATTAATTAAATATATGTTAATAAACTTATAGGACTAGATTTAATGCACAAGAAAAATGTATTCGGTTTACGAGAATTGCGAGAAAAACTGTTTTCTCGATGGCGGGAGATTCACTATTAACGAAAATATCCAGGATTCTAAAGTCGTTCGGAAAATTTGAAACTTTTCAGCTTTCCAAATGTAAATATTGTACTGAAAATCTCAAAAATGATTGGATGGTAGTGATGAAAGTCGATTAGTTATAATTCTAGGAAAATGAAAGCTTTCTTTTCCAATAAGAAATTAAAAATACAAATTCATATAATACTTGATAATTGAAATCACTAAATAATTTTATAATTTTATCGTAATCAAATTTTTTGTTTTCAATTTTATTTTTTATAAATATTTTTATTTCAATTTAGGATTAATCGTAGTATTTTATTCTCAAAGATTAATTTAACGCACAAGTTTTATTTACGCAAATTTTTAAAGATTAAAGAGAAAGAGTGTGTAACGATAATGACCTTTTCGCACACTTAAAAATCTTCAAGGTTGAGGTGAATGTTCTAGGACCATGACATTGATAATGATATGACAGGTTTCAATTAATGGCATTGAATAAGAAATATTTCTTAACTACATATTTACAACGGAATTTCGGAGAAAAGAGTCAAAACATATAACAAAAAATCGATATGTTCCGAAACTCATTAATATCCCTAAATATGTTGAATATATTTATAAATTATTCATGAGCATATAAAGTTTCATCTTTGTCATTTGAAAATACAAGATAATTTTGATTTAATTTTGAGATAGATAATAAATTTTATATATTTTCTTAAACTGTTCTAATAATTTGTTTTTGCAATAAATTTAAATATAAGGAAATTATAACGTTAGAGAATTAATTTTACCTTTGTTACTTATTTCAGTTTATTAAAGGAGATATGCATGGAAGATAAGGATGTAAAGGAAAAATATTAAGACTAATTAATAATATTTGAGAAACGACAACTGAATAAAATAATTAAATGAAAGCGTAAAATCTGGTTTTAATTCACAGTATCTAGTCAATAATAAGATGATAAATGAGTGCCAAACAACTTTTGAACATATGAGTATAGACATGTCTATACAAATGTGCACATTTGTAAAAAGTTTACCAATGTGGTAATGGCGGTGAAAGTGGTTTCGTAATTTTTTTTATAAGTTACGCCTTGGCACTGCTTACAGACATTTGTCCTTTCTTTATTTTTCGTTGCATTGGTACTTGCATCAATCAGCTAATTAAATTTAATCATAAGCATAAACTTAAAAATCTGTACTATAAATTCGCTTTCCATCATTTTTTACCACCTCGAGGTGAAGAATTGACTTCGAGAGTATAATTGAAGACTATTTGACGAATCAAAAAATTTGAACGAAATCTATTCGAAAATGTGGTCATAAAGAATAATCTGAAAAAAATAGTTCAGTAAAATAAAAAATTGGCCCAGTGAGATAAAATCAACTTTCTGCCCTCTTGTATAATTGTGAAAAAATAGTGCTTTTAATTTGCAATGCAATCATCTTAAATACGAAAAGGAGGTTAAAGTCAATTTGATAATCTGAAAGCCAATGTGTGACGCACGTATTAAGGAACGCACAATAATGAATATTTATTAAGTGTTTGTGAATGTTTGATAAACTTTTAAATACTCTAAAGCGAACTCTAAAGAAAAGTTGAAAATATCACTTTAAAAGCAATTTGTGAAAGAAAAGTGAAAATTGTTTCTAAAATGTAAAGTGGAAAGAATGCTTTATAGTTTTTATTCTTCAAATTTGTTAATTTTTCCTTTGGCATTAATTTTGTAGAATTTTAATCATTATTTATAAATAACAATTATTTATAATGTACTTTTCTTTCGAAAATTTCTATTTCCAGTTTACATTAAGCATCAGAACAAGCATCAATCATCAGATCGTTGATGCTGATGCTAGATGATTAACGTTGCAAATTGTATGGGATTATTATATTGCAACCACAATTATTGGAATATTACATGCAACATAATTTCAATTGAAGTATATAGATTATTGAAATAGGGAATATAGGAAATAACTACACTTGTAAATTTCAAATTATTCAATATTTATTGAATACATTTTTCTTTATTTCAAAAAGTAATTTTTTGCAATTGGAAAGATTTGGAGATAATTTAAGTCATATAAAGATTTAAAAATATAGATTCGACCTCAGGAGCTTGAATTGTTTAAGTCGACACTTTAAAAAAGAGGTTTCTCCACTTCTGCCTCTTTATCAATCTCTCCCTAAGAAAATAAAATTTACTTTAATTGCTCAATTTAAATGAAGCATAGAATAAATAAATAATTAACTACGTCGGAAATATATATTATGTGAAAAAGGAATTGTTTAGGAAAAATTAATAAATTCTTTATTTTACTACAGGAAAAGAACCAAGTTTAATATGATCCATTGTGAACTATTTATTGAATACAATGTAAAATTGAATTAAAAATAAGCATTTAAAATTTGTAATTTTTTATGTATACTACAATTTTACTGTATTATGTATAATATAATAATTAAATTATTATTATATTATTGTTATTATTATTATAATTATTATTATTATTGTATTATTATTATACATATAATAATTATTGTATTAATTATACTATTGTTATAATATTATAATATTATTATGCTAAACAGGCACAAATATTAATTTAAATTTTTGAAAATTATACCTCACGTTAAAAAAAATTTTTAAACAAAACGCAGTAATTTATAAATTAATTTCTCGATGCAAAAATAAAAATTTTAATTCAAAATCAATATAATACCGACAGAAGCAAATTTGCTATCTAGTTCACAGAAGTTAAAGGAGACGCTACTATTCAGGCGCCATTGTGTAGGGAAGGGACCTACTTTATCAATTACATTACTCCAGAGAGTCATTTTTAGTGTGTTAGTGTCTTGTTTTTCTGAATTACTGTGTAGTTTTTTGTATTTATAACATAATTATTGTGCTTTTTAAAAAATAAAAATGGCGAATCCAAATCTCACTGATATGACAGAGGAAGATGCGGCAGATCTCCAGTTTCCAAAAGGTAAGTTTAATTTTGTAAAGATACAAAACTGGATAACATAACCTCACTTATGCTGGATTTTAAGGATTTTTAATGTTTTTAATTGTGATTTTTCGAATCTTGCAAATATTTTGCCCATAATTGTTTTATGCAATTGTAATTTTTAGCTATCGTAATTGAAATAACTAAAAGGTATTAGAAATAAGAATCTTAACCTATAAATTTTATGTATATAATGTGTAATTGCTAATTAAAAAGTAGGGGTCCGAACCAAACTTTCGTTTCATTTCGTTACATGCAGTTAATCAAAATAATTTTGATTCAATCATTAATGTAACATCAGGCACCATCTAATTTTGTTAAACTCTTGAGAAGGCCAACCACAATGCAGTAAAAAATAATTTTTTTATGAGTAACGAAATGGAACGAAAGCTTCGTTCGAATCCCTGTTAAAATGTGTAAAATTTGAAGATCTTTTAAAAATTGAAACTTCAAAACTGAAATTTCAATTCGCCGCAGATTTTTATTAATTGGAAACACCGGGTGGCCGCTGGACCGGGAAACCGGGAATTTTAAAATTTTTTTTAGAAAATGCACGAAAAATGCAGAAGTCATTGATTAAGGTATTAAAAAACTGAGTAATTAAATAAAACTTATTATTGTAGAAATTTTAGTACGATAAAGGCAAAATATATTTCGTTTAACAATAACACTCTGTGATCACATTTCGTTTACAAAATGTAAATGCTTATATATTTTAATGTCACATTTTAGATGTTACTTTTAGAAACATAAAAATGTTCGCCCTAAAAGCATTAAATTCTAGGACTTAGTTAAAAAACCTCAATTTGTACTTTTTCAATAATAAAAACTATTTTAATGTCAAATTGAAAAAAAATTCATGTTTGTATGTTCAGAATATTAAATAAAAAACATTTTAAAACTCTTAAGCCCACTATAATAATTGTTATTCATTGGAAACTATTATTTTATGACCGGGAAAAAGTTTTCGATGACCGGGAATTTTTTTCGTCGGTGAAAACGGTCACCCTGAAACAGAATTTTTCGAACAACAAAGAAAGAAGAATGATGAAGGCGATCCCCAACGGGGATCGCCAATTTCCTTCGCTTTTTTCACACTCCTTTGTACTTTACTAAATTCTCTTTAATTAAACAAAAAAAGTTGTTTCTATATTACGAACAGTTTCTTAAGTAATGATTTTCTTAATTTCAGACTGCACAACGAGTTTTGCGCTAGAGAGCAAATACAATACCGATCTCGATGTGTCAGTCGAGAAGGAGGAAATCATTGCTTCAGATTCAATATGTTACATATGTAAATCTACATTATCAGAGCCTCACATACGATGTGCGATATGTACTAATACAGAGCTCTGTTGCACCTGCTTTTCAAATGGTCGAGAAATTAACAAACACAAAAACTACCACGACTACATTATAGTGAAAAACGAGTTCCCACTGATTCCCAATTCAGGTTGGACTGCAAAGGAAGAACTGGAGTTCATGGACGTTCTCATGGAATGTGGATTTGGCAACTGGATAGACATTTCCAGAAGAATGGAGGGAAAATCACCGGAGGAGTGCAAAACTCACTATTTACAGAATTACATAGACAATCAAAGTTTAGTTGGATTACCAAAATTTAAGGAAACTGAGGCGAGTCTCTTCTATTGCTCACCAATTCCCTACATGTTTAAATTGGAGGATTTGGAAGATCCACCTAGATTCGCATCAGGTACAGTTAACACCAGATTATTATCAGGCTACAATGCAGCGAGATCAGACTTTGAAGTAAATTTCGATAACCACGCCGAGCTCCTTATTTCTGATTTGAAATATGACGATTTCAATTCGGAAGATCCAGATAACAATTTGGGAAGACGTTTGCAAACGGCCTTAGTCAGTGCTTATAACAACAGATTAAAAGAGCGCAAGAGAAGGGAGAAGATTATAAAAGATCACGGATTGATTACTTTGAGAAGAATAAACACCTGGCTGTACAGATACGACGCTACCATATCAAGATCTTTAGTCGAAAGATTATTAGTCTTCATGCAATTAGTCACTGGAATGGATTTTGATTACATCATCGAGGGTCTTCACAGAGCTGGCGAGTTGAAATTCTACCTACAGAAGCTTCTCCACTTTCGAAAAAGTGGTTTGAAATATTTTCACAGCGTGACATTGTTCCAAAAACTGATAAATATCCGGCAGGAAAGCGAACGGGATAGAAAGAACTTTTTGGGAAGTTTGGACTATAACTGGAAAAGTATATTGCAGTGTAACGACTCCGATTCGAAAGTTCCTGTCATCGGGGGAGTTTCTCAACGAAGAGCACCGCCACCTCTCGCAATTAGAGGACTTCCTGGATTCGAAAAACTCTCCACAGCCGAAGCTGAGCTTTGTTCCAAAGCTCGGATAGTCCCTGCGAGTTACTTGGACTTTAAGCACATACTCATCACCGAGAATAAGAGAAATGGACTGCTTAGATTAGCTCAAGCTAGAGTGTTATTAAAAATTGATGTCAATAAGACGAGAAAAATCTACGATTTTTTGGCTGATCAGGGCTATATTAATAGACCTGCTCAATAACTTATTATTTTTTGTGATTATTGTAAATAATTTCAGATGTATACTTATGGAATTTATACAAAATAACGTGATATTAGAATTTAATTTGTAATTTCTATTTGTTGATGTGAGTGAGAGAGTTAATAAAAGATTTTTCTTTTGTAAATACTAAATATATTGAGTTTATTTAGGATTTGAATATTGAGCCGTAAGAATTGCGGAAAAAATACTTCAGTAATTTCAATTTAGTAGTAGGTTTTTTCAATAAAGTAGGTAGTAGGAAAACTTTTGGTAAAGAACGTGATTTTCTACAGAATTCGAGAATGCCGAGACTTTGCTGATATCGGAAGTTCACATGCTTTTAGAGCACAGAAAAGCTCAGAACGAGTCTGCCGAAGAAGAGCAGGAATTCTCTGAAGTTTTTATGAAGACTTTAACTTATACCAACCGATTTCGCAAGTTTAAAAACAAGGAAACTATCGCTGCTGTAAGAAGGTACGTTTCAGATTTCAATACTTTTGTTTCGTACATTTTTATTTCACACATATTTATTTTATATGCATTTAAAATATTGCTTGTTACATAAACATGATTTAATCAAAATTTATACAAACTCTTTTCCAAAGAAGATACATCATTATATCAAGAACATTTCTTTCCTTAACTAGTTTGCTGATGCAAAAAAAGTTACACAAGTTCGAGTTGGCATCATTAGCAAATCTTTGCCCAGAGACGCCGGAAGAGGCGAAAGCATTGATCCCAAGTTTGGAAGGTCGTCTGGAAGACGAAGAATTGAGGACGATTTTGGATGACATTCAAACAAAACGATCTCTTCAATACTAAGGTTTAAATTCAATCCATTCCCTTCTTTTTCAGTTAAATCTGTACTCTGCTTTGTGACGTTTTTCTATTAACTATCTGATTCTCCAAGGAGACTAAGAAATTATTTTACAATTTTTTACAATAATCTTTCATCTTTCATGATGATTCAATAAAAATCTCAAAAGGCTGACGAGAGGTTATTTATTTCCTAATAAATCTAATTTACTTCCTGGGCACAGTTCAAAGACATCAAGAATTAAAATTTTCATTAATTACAGTTTGCTTCAGGCCAGGATAGTTCTGAGATTAGCAGGAAGTAGAAACCGACTTAAACTGGTCGTCGATTTTATCGAACGGATTATACTAATACACAAGGTTGGGCACTATTATTTTAATGTGTCGCGAGAAATCTTGTGCCTGTATATATATATATGCATATTGCATTTTTAAAAATACATAAACCCAGTTGCACAACCCCGTCAATTTGCGATGGTTGAGTCAGAAAAGAAGACAGCTACTCGTCGCAACGACAACCGAGTATTACGTCCAGGTAATTGCGGTACGGTTGACTTTGCACGCGAGAACGGACTTCTGGGTCCATCATTATCATCCTACCGTGTTATATTTATGCGTCGCCTCATTCGCGTTGGGGTTTATAATCCACGCACACAAGTTGGTATGGTAAAAGCCATTAATCGTTTGAAAAATGCAGGAGATCGAATGCCATAAAAGGGAATGGAACTCAACTACTTTAGGATTCTTCTGTTGGAGGATTCTCCTGGGAGAAAAGTGTAATCTATTTTACTTGGTTGAGACGAGAGGATCATTTTCTAAATGAAAATGTTTTACCTGAACTCTGAAATTCTTCCACGTTTCCATTTTTGGATATTATTTGGCACGAAGATACTTTTTGAATTTTTAAATTCCATTTTGCTAGAAATTCTAATAACAATTTTAATTTTGATACTTTCAGATTAAAAGTTACATTCAAGGAAGTTAAAATTTAAGCATTTGAAAATTGTAATTCATTAAATTCAAATGAATGAAAATTATAATGTTTAATACTGAAGCGGTTTGAAATCACGATGCTTTTAAATTGAAATAATTTACAAATTATACTGCTGTCAATTTTTAATTGTTATACCTATGTAATTAATATTTTACACGAAGTATTTACTGGATTTTAATTTCAGTTTGCTATTTATTATTATCTAAGTAATATATTTATTTATTTATTTATTTGGAAATATATAAATTCTTAGAAATCTAGAATTTTTAAAATATGAATAAATAATAAAAATAATTAAATACTAATACATTTAGGTAAACGTACGTATAGAAAATGTTACTCTATCCGCCTGTGAAACTAGTGAGGTAGGCTGAAATTCATTGAACTTTTTTTTTTATTTTTGTGAAATAAACTAAGATATTAATCTATGATGGAAGCGACCTACGATTTACGACTTTCCCTAATGGGCACCTTGCCCACGTCCTCGCCATCTACTATTTTTAATCGTGTTATCTTCGCTTATGATGTTTTGATGAACTGTCGGATTTGTGAAAAATGCCTTTCCTGATTATTATAAATTACTAGTTTTTTGTCTTCACCAAAAACAGCTAAACCTCTATATAAAAGTGACGTATTTCTATTAAAATTTTTTGCATCTAAGATATCACTTTCAATTTGTACTTAAATATAAATTTTATAATAGACTACAATTATAAGATAATATTTTCATAACTATCAAAGAATTTGTAACTGTAAAGAATAAATTGTTTCATAATTACTTTAAAATAAATTATAAAAATTGCTTAAATTAATGTCAATCAAATAAAAAAAGTGCATTGAGATACCTACAATTTTCTTTGACTTAATTTTCTGTCAATGAAAATTAATTAAAAATTATATTAACCAATAAAATAATATACTGAATATATTAATATATTAAACCAATATTATACTATAAAAACGCG
>JBAGKK010015428.1:0-11778 GCA_037177015.1 Euceroptres primus
GAGCATCAATTTTAAATAAATGATTAAATTTATAAAACTTATAAAAATTACATATGTATGCGAAAAAAATCCGGAAATGTGAGTTTTTCATTGGGAAACAGCATATAAAATGTTTATTATCGCGTAATTGACAAAATTTTTACGATGGAATTGAATATATAAACATTTAAATAATTATAAAGCGAAAAAATCCAGGCGACGAGAATCGAGCCCGCAGCCTCTACGCACAAGTCGGGCGCTCAACCGATAAGCTATTCAGCCACTTGGAAGAAGGCTTTTTCCAATCCATAGGATCAGCGGCAATTTTTTTAAAGCCGTTTTTCTCAAGACTGGCCAAATATTGGGTTCTAGGAATTTCACAACTTTACTTTGGGGCCCGGACCTTTCTTTACAAAAAGTATGAATAAAAGAAAACCACCTCTGACTGACCTGTCCCTTGTAAGTCCGCTTTTGAAACCATTAAATGCGTTTAAAAAATGTCGGATTGGCTAAAAAGTATTTTTTTTTTGACTAATTTCAATTTGTAAAATTTTTAAACTTAAGTACTTTTTTTCTTGATAATTGAAAAATTATGATTAACTTCAGGAAAATTAAATATTTCTTAATGTTCCTGGCCTCATTTTAAAGCTAAAATAATATAGTTTTCCATAGTTTTACAAACAACTCTAAAACAATTTTCCTTTTAAAACAATGTTCTAAAATCATACATTTTGTGTTACTTTCACTCCGATTCGTAGATCATTATATGTTTAAAAAGTTTTTTTTTGGCAAACTAGAGCTTTATAATTGGAGCTTTAAAATTTGAAAGCTAAAATTATACATTTATATTTGCATCTTAATAATCTCATTCTTTTCATTCAGTATAAATATCATATTCCATTCCATTGAACTCCCCTTTAATTCGATAATTCAATTTAATTTTGCTTGCGGTGGTTTCCTTTGAATTTCAGTGCATTTTGTACAACTCCACTAAATTTTGATGAATTATGATCAATTCTGATTAATTCCATTTCGGTTGAATTCGTCACCTATTGTACTTAATCGAATACCTCTGAGTTACGGTACAGGTAACTTATGCATTTTAGATGACTAAGGCTTTTTCCTCGGTCATAATAAATTTTATTGGTTGTTACATTGTCCTCGTTTTGGTGAAGTATTATACGCTCTTCAAGACTGTAGAGTAATGAAAGAACAAGTTTTTAGATATTTACACAGTTTAGGCAGAAAATCTTTAAGTTAAATCAGCTGAAGACAATACAAATTAATGCTTAGGTCTTATATGTCCGTGTTTAAATTAATGGAATTCTCTTCCTTAACAATATTTATTATTTCTAAAATTTATTATTTTCAGCGAGCAGACTAGTGTAACGTGAAGTTAGCTAGGGAGCGCTTTCTTTATCACGTTACGCTAGTCTACTCCCTAGATATTTTCTACCGCTAAAATTTTTATATTTATTGGATTAAAATTAAACTTAAAAATAACCATACTTGTGACATGTTTTGATTGTTGGTTTCTATGTTCGGATACTCTTGTTCTTAACTGTCTTTTTGATTAATCAATGTATAGTGTATACTCCACTACAGTTACCACACACACGCATTCTTTTTCTTTTTTCAGAATCGACGAATTGATTCTGAAGACATTTCTTGTACAAATGTAACTACTATTGTGTTTTTGAAATTCAACCGTGTTCCGTCAGTATATGATCTATTGCAACCATCACGCCGTTTAATGACTTAAAATGTAGAGTAATGAACATCGATTTCTATACTTTCCTTAAAAAATTAATAAAAATCATCGTTCAGGAGAAATAACATTTCGCATATTCTTGAGTTTAGTAAGGCAAGACGCGTGCCAAAGTTTTCGAAAAAACAGGTGCATTCTATTGCCCAGCGAAATAAAGACTCATCTGGTGGACATAGTCTTTCTTTCGCTGGGCAATAGAATGGACCTTTTTTTCGAATACTTTGGCACGCGTCTTGCTTCATTAAACTCAAGAATATGCGAAATGTTATTTCTCCCGAACGATAATTTTTATTAATTTTTCAAGGGAAGCATAGCAATCGATGTGCATTATTCTACATTTTAAGTCATTAAACGGCGTGATAGCTGCAATAGACTCCTAAATAAAGGCTTTCAACAAAGATGCTTTTAAAAACAAAATTTTTACGTATTTTAAAATTTTAAAACCTTTACAGCATTCCGAAAATATTAAAGAACATACTAGAATTTTTTCAAATTTTTTCCATCAAATCTTTAATTCTGGGATCAGGTGAAAGTACAGGTTTCCGAGCAACGCACATAAAACCTTCATTTTTCAACAATCTCATTCCATAGCTCTGAACAAAAATTTCTTACAACAAATAATAAAACGCCATTCGATTCATAAAACGTTATAAAATCGTACACTCTTTATTAGAATTCGCTGCGACTTTTTCCTGTTGAGCTACAGCCTTCCATAGTCATGGATCGCCGATTTTTTAATCCTACTTTAGTTTCTGACAGTCTAGCTGCCCTATCAATGAAAGCTTATATGACACCATATTTGTGATTATCATGGTGGTGTAAGTGAGTAATAATTAATGTATATACCAGAATATGTTTATTTTCTGTACCAGTTTGTTTTAATTCTGCCATTAGTATATATAAGAGATGCACCAAGAAAATTCTTTATTGAGTCTTTAGATCATTAAACCACTGCAAAAACTCATCAACTTTATTTTTAGGTGTATATATGATCGTATCATCGACATATCTATAAAAGGTAGACGTACCAGCTGTAGTCACTGTACCGCTAGTTGCCCTTTTTAAAAATATTTCAATATTTTAAGCATTAGACGATTGATACTGTTGGAAAGAGTTCAGTTAATTAAAAGTACGTTGCTTAGGCACCTTTCCGTTCTATTCCCCTGAGTGCTAACTGCTGTGTTTTGACAAAGTAAGCAAAATATGTTGATATTTTTTATATGGTCGTGAATTGCTCATGTCCACAAATGGTGAAATAAGCTACATTTATATAATTATTAATTTTTTACATTCTCATCACATGAAAGTGTATTATTGTTTGGTAAAATTTGACTCCCCTCCTCAGATTTTCGCGAGGGTGTCTGTCTGTAGATCTGTCGGTCTGTTGACGGATCAGATTGAAATTTGACATACTTTTTTAAGGTGTAAAAAGGAAGGTCAAGCTCATTAACCAGCTATATCTGAGGAAAATTCAAAAAGTTAGAGCTTTTACAAAATTGTTGGAAACCATTTTCCAAACAATTCTGAACTTTTGGTCTCAGTTCTTAATAGTACTCAAAGAGCTCTATAAATTACCTTAACAACATTTTACTATTATTTTCAAAATTTTAAAAAACTTTTTTAAGAGATACAGAAATTTTAATAAAGGTTCTTGATACTTTTCAAAAAACTCTACGAATTATCTCTCTAACATTTTTTATCAAACCAGAATTAACAGAAGTATATCATTTACAAAACTCAATGGAATCAAAACTTAAGTTTCTGCGAAATTTAAAAATCTGTACACCGCAAGTGGGACTTTCTCTTCAGAAATTTATTTTACAGTACATTTAAGGCACGCAGAAGGCCATAACTAACATTCATACTCATGACATGCGAAAGTATTAGTTTTTAGGGTTTCGCAGCCCCGGGCAGAAACCTTTATAGTTTCAGTCGAGTGACCGTCCGTCCGTCGCCCAGTGGTCCGAAACAGGAATTTACTGTTCAAAAAATCTACAGCCTTCAGTTTTCATCCGATTTACAATTTTTTTAAAAATTACAGTTAAATAAATTTTTAAAAGACCTCTAAGATGCGCTTTTTAAATTTGGATTTGTTTATATTTATTTATTTAACGCGAAGAGTAAAAAGAGAAATTTTGCAGTTATCTTTCTTTCTATCCAGAAACAGTTGTCAAATATCACAAAACGTCTTAAACCCATGCGGAGGCACTCCCAGGGTACGAATAATTTGCATAATAACACAGGACCACAAAATTTTTAGGAGTGTACTGGGACCTGAATAGGTGTACGATATGTTTTTTGGGTCGCTGAACTCAAATACGGTCGCAGAATTGTGCCAGAACGTCAGGATTTAGAGTAAATTTAAAAAAACAGGCTAAAAAGCTTCAGATTTACAAACGTCAGATTAACATATTTTTTACTCTTCGTTTCTTTACTTTTTCATCCATCCTTCCTTCATTCTACCACCCAGAAAACTCGAGGCCACCAATCCCAAGCCTACAAACCCCAAGCTCACATAGCCTTAGCTCACAAACCTCACATACCCTTAGCTCACAAGCTCAGAAACCACAAGCTCATAAACCTCAAACTCACAAACCCCAAACTCACCCACTCCAAACCCACACACCCCAAACCCACAGACGCCAAACCCACCCACTTCAAACACACACTCCAAACCCACAAACCCCAAACCCACATACCCCAAAACTACACACCTCGAACCCTTAAACCCCAAAACCCACCATCCTCAAGCTCTGCACAAACCCCAAACCTACACACTCCAACCACACACACACACCCCAAACCCACCAACCCCAAATTCATTTACCCTAAACCCACGAATCACAAGACCACAAACCCCGACCCACACGCCCCAAACTCACGCAGACTAAATCTACACAACCCGAACCCTTACACCCTAAACCTTTAAATTCCAAGCTCACGAACCTCAAACCTATACACCGCATACTCACACACCTCAAACCTACATACCCTAAATCTATAAACCCCAAACCTTTTCACCCCAACACCAAATACCACAAACTCACCAACACGAAACCCAAGAATCCCAAACCTACAAACCCACAAACCCCAAGCCTAAATTAATACACCACGAACCCCAAGCTTGAGCCCACAAGTCTCAAGCCCAAAAATCGTATGCCTTCAAACCTTCTCTTACCTGTATTATTCTTGTTAAATTGATTGAAAATAGAGTATTCGTTTTCTGTCGTAAAAGTTAAGCTATGTACAAGAACATATTTTGTCTCCGCAGAATATCGTCTGAGCTTATCGTCAATTGTTTACCGTCCATAGTTACAGTTAAACGTCAGTTTCTTGTTTTCTGTTCTGTCAGTGAGTTTAAACTTGGCGTATTTGGGTTTGACTTCTATTCTAGTCTCTTGTTCTCTGTTCTGTCAGTGAGCTAGCAGTTTTATTTCCCCAATGATATGAAAATCATTTTTCTCTGATCTGTATTACTCTTGTTAAATTGATTGAAAATGGAGTATTAGTTTTCTGTCGTAAAAGTTAAGCTATGCACATGAAAATATTTTGTCTCCGCAGTATATCGTCTGAGTTGATCGTCAATTGTTTATCGTCCATAGTTACAGTTAAACGTCAGTCTCTTGTTCTCTGTTCTGTCAGTGAGTTTAAACTTGGGGTATTTAGGTTTGACTTCTATAGACTTAATTTTTTCGTTAGCATAGATTACGTAATACTTTTGGACTAAAAAATAATGTTTTCGAAGAATCCAGAAGATTTATCTCTTGTTTGTGGATAATTTGTATTGAAAAAATACCAAAAGATTTTTTCAGATCATTATAAAAATATTTATAAGTCTTGCTAGCCAAATGCTATGATTTATTTCGCTAAGAGCTGGATACCGAATACTTTGTGCGTTTATTGTGCGAAATTTCTTAGTCAGTGGCAAAAGGGAGATAAAATGAAGAAACGCTTTATGTCTCCAATGATTTGGCGAGAGCCTGAAAATCATGGAGACGACTGTTATTTCTGTTTAGCTTCTACTTTTGGATTTAATTCAAAGAACAAAGCTAATATTTTATATCCATCGGTCGCTTCCGTTACGATGAAAATGTGAAACAATGTGCTTGAAGCCCCTGTTGATAAGAGTACAGAAGAAAATGAAAGGATAGAAGTCGATGAAGAAATAGCAGCAGTTAATAAGTCGTTACATAATGCAGATGACCAATCTGATCTTCAAAAACCCGACAAATTAAACTCCAGTGGAAACAGAACTCCGAACGGCAAAAATAAACAAGTTGCTACTTTTTTTGATCAGCAAGAACTTAATGATCTTATGACAGATTTAGGTCTCTCAAAAGAAAATGCTTAACTGCTCGCATCTAGGCTCCAAGAAAAAAATCTTCTTGAATCAGAAACTAAAGTAACATTTTATAGATCAAGTGCTGAACCTTTCAGAAAGTATTTCTCTCATGAAGAACGATTAGTTTACTGTAACAATATTGAAGGTTTTATTTCTGAATATGATTGCGGCACTTATAATCCTGATGATTGGCGACATTTCCTTGACTCCTCAATAAAAAGCTTTAAAGCAGTTCTGTTGCATAACAGTAATAAATACGCATCACTTCCTGTAGCTTATTTCAGAATTTTGAAAGAGAGCTACGATGATATTCGATTTTTGCTTCTTAAACTAAAATATGATGAACATAACTGGCAAACATGTGGCGATTTGAAAATAATAACCATAATTCTTGGACAACAGAATAGGTTTGTTAAATTTCCTTGTTTCCTATGTGAATGGGATAGTCGTGATCGTCAAAATCATTATGTAAAAAAAGATTGGGCGATTCGGCAAAGTTTGGTACCCGGTTCAAAAAATGTTTTAAATGATCCTTTAGCAAATAGTTCAAGAATACTTTTACCACCATTACATATAAAACTAGGTTTGTTTAAACAATTTATTAAAGCTATGAAATCGAATTGCAGTGATGTTTTCAACTATCTCTTCATCAAATCCCTAAATTTATCTCAAGGAAAAATTGACGAGGGAGTTTTAGATGGGCCACAGGTAAGAACACTTCTAAAAGACAAAGAGTTTCAAAAAAAAAAAAATGACAACTCTTGAACTTGCTGCTTGGAAAGGTTTCAAAAATGTTGATTCTGAATTTTTAGGCATTAATAAAGATCCAAATTACAAAGAAGCTGCTGATGAAATGCTGGATGCATACAAAAATTTGGGATGTTTAATGAACTCTAAGATTCAATACCTTCATTCTCATCTTTATTTTTTCCCGGAAAATCTTGGGGACTATAGTGAGGAGCAAGGTGAAAGATTTTATCAGGATCTTAAGGTTATGGAACAAAGATATCAGGGTGTTTGGAACGACCATATGGTGGCAGATTACTGCTGGAGTCTTAAACGTGAAACTAAAATAAAACATAAACGAAAAGCGATTCGAAGATCTTTTCAAGTTAAAAAAACACGTTATTATGGAAAAAAAGGATAAACATTTGAAAACAATTGTCGTGAGAGGCAAGAGGACTCACGTTAAACAAGCACCCCAGTCGTGAGAGGCAAGGGGACTCACATTAAAAAAACACCCCAGTCGTGAGAGGCAAGGGGACTCACGTTAAACAAGCACCCCAAAGGAAACAAAACTTACTACGTCCATGTCGTTGCTTCTGGGTAACGCTAAAAATAAGATTCAAATATTGCATTAAGGGTATTGGGTTTGTAAGATTACAAAATAAAGTTGTAAATATACAGCGACTAATCTTACATATCACTGTTAATTCCGCTAAGTACACTAAGTGCGTAGACTTGGGGTTTTTGAGCTTAGGATTTGTGGGCAGTGACATCACTCACCCCTGCCTCTGGCTAGTCACAATAGCACAGGGCTGAAATCCCCGATCCCAGTCTTATCACGACCGTCACCCAATCCGATTGCTCATCCCTCTTTTTTAACGAGGGCGCCCTCTAGCGACTATCGTGTGCTCTCCATGCAGGATAGTTCCTGCACTGAGGTTGAGCAATACTGGCAGCATGGCTATGACTTCTTGCCCATGTAGTGCAGGTACTATGCAAACTCTCCATAACCTGACAGCAACTGTGTTAGGTAAAACGTCAGTTGACCGTGGACCCACTCCAATCATGACCGGATTTGGAGTATAAGCCGGTGTGTCCAACGACCCTTCTCCCTCCGGTTCCACTGCAACTACCACTCGTTGACAGTCGCCGCCCGGCGGTCGTTATCGTCCTCTCGAACAACTCTACGCCTGTCAAGGTACTTCTGACGCTTTTCTCTGGCGAGCATATCTATGGATATGACTCCGGCGATGACCATCACAGCAAGTTCCGAGAGAGTGCGGTACGCCATGCAAACTCGCAGTGCGCCAGCACGCTGTACCGAAGCAAAACGTTTCTGCCTGCATTGGAAGTCCAGGGCGTCCGCTCAGATCTCGGCTCCGTACAGCATTGTCGGTTTTGCCACCCCAATGAGCAGAGTACCCTGTCTCGGAGGTAATCCTCCAGGACATTGTACAGGTACTCCGGCACCTCGCCGAGTTGAACGCATTTTTTACGTCCAGCAAGACGATCGCGCATATGTCCCACCCCTCGTGTGGCGCATTCCAGGCCTCATGAACCTGGTCTGTAACCTCTTCCACCGCCAGGACTGTGGACCTGTCCTCGCGGAAGCTGTACTGATCGTCTGCCAAACCCATTTCGGACTTCACGCCGGTCCTTCATCTCTTTCGAATGGTCCATTAAATGAGCTTGCCCATTGCATGAAGCATGCACAGCGGCCTGAAAGGGCTGTGGGTTTGGGGTTCATAGGCTGGTGGGTTTTGGATGTGTAGATTTGAGGTGTATGGGTTTAGGGTGTGTGGATTTGGAGTGAGTGGGTTTGAAGTAGGTGGGTTTAGGGTGTGCGGGTTTGGAGTTTGTGCAGAGCTTGAGGTTGGTGGGTTTGGGGTGTAAGGGTTTGGGGTGTATAGATTTCGGCTTCTTTCAGGGCTTAAGGTTGGTGGGCTTGGGGTGTTAAGGTTCCGAGTGTGTGGGTTTGGGGTTTGCGGGGTGGGGGTTTGAAGTAGTTGGGTTTTAAGTTTGAGGTGTGTGGGTTTAGAGTGTGTGGATTTGGGGTTTGTGCAGAGCTTGAGGTTGGTGGACTTGGGGTGTAAGAGTTTGAGGTGTGTGGGTTCGGGGTTTGCGCAGAGCTTGAGGGTGGTTGGTTTGGGGTGTAAGGGTTCGGGGTGTGTAGATTTGGGGTTTTTGCAGGGCTTGAGGTTGGTGGGCTTGTGGTGTGGGTTTGGGGTGTGTGGGTTTAGGGTGTGTGGGTTTGGGGTTTGTGCAGAGCTTGAGGTTGGTAGATTTAGGGTGTAAGGGTTTGGGGTTTGTGTAGAGCTTTAGGTTGGTGGGTTTGGGGTGTAAGGCTTCGGGGTGTGTAGATTTGGGGTTTTTTCAGGGCTTGAGGTTGGTGGGCTTAGGGTGTAAGGGTTCGGGGTGTGCAGATTCGGGGTATGTGGGCTTGGAGTGGGTGTGTTTGGCGTCTGTGGGTTTGGAGTGTGTGGGTTTGGAGTGAGTGAGTTTGGGGTTTGTGAGTTTGAGGTTTATGAGCTTGTGGTTTCTGAGCTTGGGGTTTATAGGCTTGCGGTTGGTATACTTGGGGTTTGTGAGCTAAGGCTATGTGAGCTTGGGGTTTGTAGGCTTGGGATTGGTGGCCTCGAGTTTTCTGGGTGGTAGAATGAAGGAAGGATGGATGAAAAAGTAAAGAAACGAAGATTAAAAAATATCCTGATCTGACGTTTGTAAATCTGAAGATTTTTAGCCTGTCTTTTTAAAATTTACTCTAAATCCTGACGTGCTTGCACAATTTTGAATGAATTGTGAATGAATAATATGCCATAAATGTACAGAATATGTTTGAGCAGAACGCTACGTATAAAATTTATCAATATCTAGTGTTTCATTACATAGCTTTTTTGATTTTCAAAAGACGCCCATCTTAGGATACCGGGTTGCCTAAGGCGGGCAGAATACATATTTTTTGCAACATCAAAATTTATTGCCTTTTAAACATTTTTTGAACTTTTAAACATATGAACTTCGTAAAGCAAACACGAAACGAAGTAAAACATATACCATCGAATAAAAAATAACCTCTGAAACGCCCGCAATTAAAAGTTACACACGAAAGTATATAATTGTCGGAAGTGAAAGTCATAAGATCAATGACATTTGCCAAATGAATGAAAATAATTTTTTATTGCAAATAGAAGTAATCAAATACCGAAATTTGCCGAAAGAAATGAAATTGTTTGTGCAAGAAAGTAAAAATCCAAACATCCCAAAAAATTCAACCAAAAAACCTCGTACATATAATTTTTGCGGGTCTGGCCTTCATACTCTAAAGGGAAGATTAGGAATTGCAACAAAACAACAGACGTTTTATTTTATTTTATTTCTGCGCATTTTAAAGTAAAAAGAGATAAAAGAACAAGTTTCTATTATTCATTATATTTTTTTGCCAAAATGTACACTTGAAAAGCAAAATTGTGAAATATAAACTACTATCCGTCCATAAAATATAGAGCCCTAAATCTTCTGCAGAATATCTCATCCGGAAGAAATGTGAAAAATATAAGACAAAACACATTTAAAAGAGCAAGATGTCCATTGTGCTGTAAATGTTTATTAAAATTTTTCAGTTATTTAGGAAGATTTTTATGATCAGAGAAAGGTGAAAAGGATCCAAATTTCAGGGTCTTTTGAGGATGGTCATTTTTAAGACGTTACTGCTTGCCCAAAACGTATGTGAAAAATGTATGAAATTTTCTTGAGTTCCCTTGAACCTTTATGTGTTGCAAAATGAAGAGCAGTCAGAAATTTGCGTTTGTTAACATTAAAATTTAAAAAGTTTAGAAAGACGTTGATATACGTGTCGCGATAGAGCGTTAGCATTTTTATAATACTACTGTTTTTCGACGACGTTTTGCTTGCAGTTTTCTAGTTTGGTGCAAGAAGCACGTTCAAACTTGCATTTTACCCGGGTCAGTGAAAGCGGAAGGGCCTAAGTGCTTGCAGATGTGGACGAGCAACGAGGCTCGCCAGTTACTCTTGCTCTCACCGTTTCCCTCGCACGCACTATAGTCTCTCTCCCTCGCTCTAATGGCCTATGGTACTATGCAAGGTCAAGTTTAATCCAAGTTTCTCCTATTATGAAAAAACCTTCTAGAAGCTTCTAGCAAGGCCCAGCATCTTGGAAGAAACTGGAGGGGAGACAAACCCTACTACGACCACGTCATGGGGGCGTAAGGCTGTTCAATGGACGAGCTCTTTCAACCGGAGGACAGTGAGTCGCGGTCTTCCAGCCTCGCCACGACATCCGACTACGCGCTCCGTCTTGTAAATCGGGAAAATAAACACTTAGTCAATACTATCTCCGAGATCGTCTCTACCTTCGAAAACTTCCAAGTCCCTTTTTCCCTCTAGAAGGTCCTTCAGGTACCTTCTATTTCCACACTTTTTCTGAAGAGCCGCAAGGAGCTTTCAAGTCCCTCTTTCCCCCCAGAAGGTCTTCTGGGTACCTTCTTTATCCATACTTTTCCGAAAGAGCCGAACGGAGCTTCCAAGTCCCTCTGTCCTTCCAGAAGATCCTCTTCCAGAAGCCTCTTCTACCTTCCAACTTGCCAGGAGGCTCCTTGCGAGCCTCCCATCTTCCATACACTCTCAGAAAAAAATTTTCCAGGTCTATAAGAAAAATATAGTTTGCTTTTCCAATGCAACTAAAGAGAGGTCATCTACAAAATTAATTTCTTTTTAAATTTGAATAAAAATTAACTAAATCGTAAGATTCACTTTACTACTCATTTTTAAAAAATTATAACTTAAACAAAAAATACATTTTTAAATTCAAATTTGTTATTACCATTTAATATCAACAATTTTACATTTAAAAAATTACCATAATTTTCATACGCATAGGAAAAAATATTTAATTTACGAGAATTCAAAATTTTAGGACCTCTTTGCTACACTCTCGGACTAATTT
>JBAGKK010015439.1:0-11777 GCA_037177015.1 Euceroptres primus
CGTAAAATAGTCTTTAAAGTTGAATAACTTGAAAAAGTGCAGTCCTAAAGTCACGAAAATAGTGTATTTATGTATCTAGTGGTTGCTAATTATAAATTTAAAGGTGAAAAATTTCAAAATGGCGGCCAATTTTTTTTAACATTTAGAAAAAAAACTCAAAATAATTTATTAATACTTGACATAAATATTCCTTAAGGCAATGGTAGATAACATAAAATAAGTTGGACTTGAAATGAAGGGTGAAACCACCATTAAATCGAGAAAAACACCCCCAAAAAATGCCTTTTGACTTTTATCTTGGAAAGGGTGCATCGAAAAGAAATGATTTTTTTTCAAAAAAATAGCACTTATAATTTACGATAAGAATGCTGGTACGAATATTTCCTGTGCGGGTCATACTTTTTGAGTAATCACTCCTCAGAGTGGGGGATGACTTGTACCGCGCAGGTGGCACGCTCCTTCCGTAGCTCATATCTCGAAAGGGGGTCGTTTTGGATAAAAATATATGCAACTGAAATTATGCAAAATTTTCCGTTGTACAATTTTTCTCAAAAAACCATCTTGTTTCAAGATATGAGCCATTGAAGGAGCGTGCCACCCGCGAAGTGAAACTCACCCCCTACTTTGAGGGTTGATTACTCAAAAGGTATGATCCGCAGAGGAAAAATTCATACCAGCATTCTTATTGTAAATTATAAGTACTATTTTTCTGAAAAAAAAATCATTTCTTTTCGATGCACCCTTTCCAAGATAAACGTCAAAAAGACTATTTTACAGAAATCTTGTTGTGTTAACAAATCAAATTTCTTATTTTATAGAAACACAACCGTACCGTTTTAAAATAATTATTTCATTCTACAAAAAACAGGGTTCTTTTGGGACATTATAAAAGTAATTTATGTGGGTTGAATTCCACAACTAATGATTGATTCGAATTCAGGGATTAATTCTCAAGAAAAGCGTGTAAAAAATGTAAGATACATCTAATATTAACGATTCTATCGCCAATTTACAAAAACGTCTTTTTCCCCATTGTAGTACAGTCAAATTAGCTGCAAAAAGGCTATTTGCTAGAACAAATTAGCAGCAGAGAGTATTTTATCTTAAAATGTGTGTATGAACGTTCTTTTGAAGCCCTGAAAAGTTCGAGACTGAATTCTTAATCAATTCTTTGTTATTAACAAAAAACGTGAAATCGCAACATTTTCTCAACACGTTTGCTTGGATTGTTATTTTCGATTAAGAGATAGGTAAAAAGTGTATAAGACTTTGTCCTTAGAGCATAAAATAAGATATAAAATTAGCCCTTAGCGAATATCCTACTACAAATAGTTTACGAGATATGAAATTGTTAATTAACATTGTGCGTTTTTCAGGGAAGACAAAGCAATGATAAGTGTTCATTGTTGCAAAAAAATCGCGATCGGGTGTTGCTATTTGAATCTCAAATTGGATAGTTCAAAGTATTAAAAAAACTTTTTTTTGGATTTCAGAATCCAAAAATGACAGAGGGGTGGGGAGCACTTTTTTTAAACATTCATATTTTGTAAAAAAATCTGTTGAGTTCAATTTTTCTGAAATATCTAACAGATTGTGCATCTTCAGGAAAAAGTATGTTTAAGATGTCAACAAAATTTTTCACATTGTTTTTAACAAAATTTATTTCAAAATTAAAAAAAAAATTCTATTACAATTTGGGGTAGTTCTGTGAAATTGTTTATAAAATTTGTTTAAATAATATTTTTTGCAACTAATATATTGCACGTATGACTTTGGAAAAAAAATAATTAAAATCCACCTTCCTCAATGGTAATACTCAATTTTTTTAGATTTTTTTGGCAGCTGTAAGAATGGAAAAGAAATTATTGTTTATATCGATTTGTTATGAGCAATGTGGAAAATTTTGTTGACATCTTAAACATACTTTTTCCTGAAGATGCACAATCTGTTAGACATTTCAGCAAAATTGAACTCAACAGATTTTTTTTAAAAAATATGAATGTTTAAAAAAAAGTGCTCTCCCACTCCTGTGTCATTTTTAGATTCTGAAATCCGAAAAAAATGTTTTTTAATACTTTGAATTATCCAATTTGATTACAATAGCAAAAATCCGATCACGATTTTTTTGCAACAATGAAAATTCATCATCGCTTTGTCTTCCCTGAAAAACGCACAATGTTAATTGCCAATTCATATCTCGTAAATTATTTGTCGTAAGATATTCACTAAGCGCTTATTTTAAAGCTTATTTTGTGCTTTAAAACCAAAGTTTTATACATTTTTTACCTATCTCTTAATCGAAAGTATCAATCCAAGCAAACGTGTTGAGAAAATGTTGCGATTTCTCGTTTTTTGTTAATAACAAAAAATTGATTAAGAAATCAGCCTCAAACTTTTCAGGGCTTCAAAAGGACATTCATCTAAACATTTTAAGATAAAGTTCTCTGTTGCTAATTTGTTCTAGCAGAAATCCTAATTTGATTGTACTATTGGAAATATATGTAAAAATTTTGCGCTTTGAGCAACCTCTAAATATCAATTGATTTCAAAATAAAAAAATACGTGTTTACTTTTTTTGGATTCGAACAAATGTGTGGGGGGGGGGGGTGAGAGTATGAAAATTCAAAAAAAATGTGGACCACCCTACTCAACATCCTAACATCGAATCTAACTCCTGTAAAAACAAAAAAACATTACAAAAAAATCAATTGAATTTCATAATTTCATAAATGTTTATTAACTGTGGCTAATAAACATTTTATAGTTTAAGTATCTAAAAACGCATTTAAATTTTTAAAAAATAGATTTAAATTACATTCAACTATTTCTAAGTAAGAAAATATGGAAGAGATTAAAATGGATTTAACTTCTGATGCAAGGTGGAGATTAGGATAGCTCCAAAAAAAATTTTTCTCTTTGAACACTCACCCCATAATTTTTTTTCATGTGGCAAAAAATGAATCGTCAAATTTTTCCAGATTAAACAAAATTTAACCGTGATCCAGGTACTTCAAAGTTTTTAGGCCGCAGAATTTTATATCGCTATTTAAAAAGTGCCTATTTAGTTAGATGTATATAGAATCATATACCTGAATAAATTCCTGACGTTGTGAGCTCAAATCCTATTCTTTAAGTTAAAAATTGACTGAATGGCATATGTTTGCAATTGGAAGTTTCAAAAGTGAAAATTTTCTCGAGATACGGTTTTTGGAATATATAGACCCATTCAGTCAATTTTCAACTTAGAAAGTTGGATTCGGGCGCGAATCAGAAATTTACTCAATATGATTCTATGTGTGAAACTGTAACCTAACATAATAAGTCCTTTTCAAATAGCCATATAAAATTCTGAGTCCCAAAAACTTAAAAGTCCCAGGACTACGGTTTAAAATTTGTTTTAATCCGAAAAAATTGGAACGATTTATTTCTTGACAAATGAAAAAAGATTATAGAGTTAGTGATCAAAAAGAAAAACATTTTTGCTTCTTCATGAAGAAAGCTTTGTAAAGATGAAAATTTTCGAATCTCTTTTTTTGGCATTTTTCGACCAAATTCGACCTCAGGAATCCAAAAATGAGGTTTTTAAAAAATGTCCGTATGAATTTAGTTTGTAATCATCTTCAAACAAAAAATTTCCTCATATGAAATTTTTTAATTTTGGATTTTTTTGTTTATAAAACTTTTTTTCAATTTTGGGAATATAGCAATATTGTAAGTACCAAATTAATTCCTTTCGGCGAGACGAATCAATTGGCCTATTTTAAAACCTTTTATAACCAACTACATTTATGAAATTAAAATTTTTTCCGTTTGTATTAGAAAAAGTTTTTCAATTTTGGAAATATAGCAATATTATAATCCAGATAGCACAACATATTCCCAGAACCTTCCAGGAACCTTTCATTGGAATGTACCAAGCCTTCCAGAGGAATATTCCTGGAAAGTTCTGAGAATATGTTGTGCTATCTGGGAAGCAGCAAACACCCTAACTACTTGGCAGCGGTTTTTTTAGCCACCCTAGCAAGATTTATCTTAAAATTAAACAAATTTAATTCATTTCCAAGCGAATATCGCTACTTAAAAGCCCTTTTAATTTGACGTAACTCATCCATTTTCACTGAACGTGTATTGTCAGAAACCACTAGATTCGAAGAAGATGTTACGTTCAATGAACGCAGACCATAATCCGACACTAGAGTGGCAGTATTGAATGGGTAGTACCTATACCAGCAGATGATATAGCCCCATTGCTGATTTAGTGCCTGGAACTCGATTCGTCCATCGACTTTTATTACAAGAAACTTTACAGAGAGAGATCACGATATTTTCTCCCACCATTTAACGCCGAAATAATTCTTCTTGACATTTTTATGAGCCGAAAGATCTTAAAGCTGGAAATGCCTTTTAGTGAGCGTCAGCCTTGTTGGACCATTACTGTCTCAATTATTGTATACTTTCTTTAATTTATGATATAATATAAAGTTTATGCTACTATATGGAAATTTGATTTTTAATTGAAAATAATTATGAACTTTTAATTAATGCATCTTATATTTCTATTAAAATATTACTGTGAGAGATTAGTTTATACGTTTTTGCAGATAATTCCTTTTTTCTTTTCGGAAGAGCCTTTTTCGCTTAATTAAATTTAAATCCGCGGCATATTTTTTATGATAAGTCTTGAATGGATTATGGATTGTACTGCCACAGCTTTGAGTTGATTCACAGGGGATTTGTGGAATAGCGAGTGGGTAGGTATAATCTTTTTGAGTTAAGACTCGAGGAAGCTCTCTACACAGTTCAGAGTGTACACAGGATAAATGAAAATTACTGGGGAAGCCAAAAGTTTCAAATTGGGTGGAGAAAGCTGTGCAGGGTGAAAACCAAGGAAGTTTCATTATCGTTATGCAAGAGCTAATTACAGAATAAACGGGCTAGTATCGCTTCGTAGAAAACAACATTAATTGTGTACGACAATGGAAATTTAATTAGGTTATACAATAAAAAAAAGACAGGAAGTGGGAGAAATACAACTTTCATGAAAAGGCTGAAAGGTCAGCTGCAGAAAATTAATAATTGTATTTACATAATAAACATAATTAAAATTTTTCTTCGAAAAAATGTATAAAACATTAATTAAACTGTATCAATGTTACGAAAGTATTTACAGTCAGAGAAGAATTATTCTTAAGTTTAAATTTTGTTTGAATGTAAAAATTTTTATTTGAGTGCAAATGAATAATGCTTTATATTATTTTCAGGTCTGATTAAGTCTCGTCTCCTAATTTCTCCCACTGATTCCAATGCCTCCAGGACTTGTGTCATAAAATTCTAGTCATGTTTCCTGGGGATTAATAAGAAGTGAACGAATGTAATTTATGGTTTGGGGATAACTGATCAATAATTAAAGATGTTTTGAGGATAAGGAAAAAAGAGTCTGCACGTGCCAATCAAGGATAATATTGAGAACTACTGCTAGCAGGATTAGGGATCTAAATTCCTAAGGACCTTACTACTAAACGCCATTCTGGGCGGATGGTAGCCCAGATATGTTCGCCATTGATCAAGCTCAACATATACCAGGGAGACTCATTCTGACTCTTTTGCTTGTCTATGGGTAAGAAAAAATTGCGACAGCAGTAACTCTTGATTTTATTTCTCGGAAGGGCTTTTAGAATACGATCTCTCTTCATTTGTAGACCTTTTCTGAAGAAAGAAAACTTGATAACTTTAAGGCATGTCTTCTAATTTTTGCAATATTTTATAAAATCAATAACAATTTATAATCAATTTATCAATAATATTGTCAAGGAAAAAGTATACTAAAACAGGTTTAAAAAATTCAGCCTTTTCAGTGGTGTCCTAGGTTAAAAAAGTGGAAAATGTTATGAAAAAGTGGCTGAAATTTTTATTACATTACAGTTATGTAGTTCACTTCTGTTATTATATAGTATATATATATATAGACTCAAAAAGGTTGGGACGCCTAATTTTTTAATACATTATCTTTAATAATATTTTCTAACAAAAATAAAGTAGAAGTGTTACACTACAGTTCATAAGTATCAGACCACCTGCTTTTCGTGGGATGTATAAATTTTCCTAATTTCGATAATCTACTAGATATGTTAACATTTTTTCTGAATAATATCACGAAAGTTGTCAAAATTCTGCATCAAATAAGCACATGATGAAGCGATTTTGCCAATTCTGTAAGAAAATATTGTGAAAATAGTAGAATTTTCGATTTTGTCTAAAATTTTGAATAACTTACGAAATAATTAACATTTTGTGAATGTTCTTGTGCTCATTTAAAACGTAAGTCCTCAAGGAATTTCCTAAATGTATGAGGAGAACTGTAAAATTTTTTTTCTAGAATCTGACCAAGGCTGAACTTGACACCCAATAGCTGTAAAATTTCAAAATTGTATAATTATTTATATAAAATAAAAATCAGTACGTACTACATTCTTTTTAATAGCTGGAAAAAATATTAATATCAAATTTTTAATTTTTTAAATTTAATTTTTGAGAACACGCTTTAATTTAAATTTTATAACTATTTTATAACTATTTCCCTAGATTCTTCCTAAGAATCTAGAGAAAAAATTTGACAGTTCTTCTCATATATTTAGCAAATTCCTTGAAGATTTATCTTCTAAATAAGCACAAAAACATTTTAAAAATGCTAATTATTTCGTAAGTTATTCAAAATTTTAGAAAAAATTGAAATTTCCACTATTTTTACAATATTTTCTTATAGAATTGGCAAAATCGCTTCATCATGGGCTTATTTGATGCAGAATTTCGATAGCTTGCATGCTATATGGCGGAAAAAATTTTATTTAGTAGATTCTCGAAATTAGGAGAATTTATGCATCTCACGAAAAACAGGTGATCTGATATTTATGAACGATAGTGTATATTTTACTGGTGGTCCTAATAATAAATTTTGGAAAATTTATCTGAAAGAAAGTTTTCACTGTCTTGCAAATGATCAATTTTTAAAACTATTAAGTCTCATTGGCAGATCAATAGACAAAGCAGAAAAGTTAATATTGGGACGAGAGCATTTAATTAAAATGTATTTTTTAACGAAAAAAATTTGATTCTTCGACTGTATAAACAATTTGTTTAAAAATGTGATTCACAGATAAAGTAATAGCACCATTCTATTCTACGGAAAAATACATAGAGTTCATATGTTGTACAATATTTTCCTTCACTCAATTTGTTATAAAGTATAAATAAACGATTGTGTATGATACCCGTTTCAACATTTATTTATGCAACATAACAAATTGGGTGGAGGAAAATGTTGTACAATACATGAACTCTATGTAATTTTTTCAGCAGAATCGAATGGCGCTATTAGTTTACCTGTCTAAATAAATTGTTTAAACAAAAATTGTTTAAATAATTGAAAAATAAAATTTTTTCTGTGAAAAGACAAATTTTGGTCAAATGCTCTCATCCCAACGCATGAACTTTTCTACTATGTCTATTGATCTGCCAATGAGCCTTAATAGTTTGAAAATTGTTTTTAACTTTAGAGAATATTAATAAATTATCAATTTATGACAATTTTTATTTATTACATACAATTCTAGTAATAAATCACAAATATTTTAGGTCAAAATAATGGTTTTCGACAAAAACTTGATACATTGGCGTATTATTGAAATAAATTTTTATAAAACAACTGGGACCTTATAGAGCAAAATGGACGTCGGATTCAGATTCAGCGCCTAAAAAACGTGAGGGACGAGGAGTCTGGTGTCTCGGACCTCAACCTTTTTCTTCTCTTGTGCCTGTATTATCTTCATTCACAAAAGCATCCTATATCTCCAAGCTGTTTCAATTTCTCAAAGACAAATATTTCCCCGTTTTGGCAGCAAAAATCAACACTTCTATCATTTTCACGCTTGCAAGTGAGTGATCCAATGGGTGGTTATTTCAATTAAAAGAACCTCGGAGTTTTATTAATGGATGTAGCGTGCGCTGGTTTCTTAAAAAGGAGTTGAAAAAAGGTAATGGATGCAACGGATTGTGTGTGGGGAGGGGGAGTGGAGAAGGGTGACCGTGGGGCCATTGTACGCATTTTCCGGTTGCGAAGAAGACGTTGGATCACTGTTGGAGAACAAGGTAAGCTCATAGCATGTTGGGGGTTGATGGGCGTAGTGGGTAAGCATTGGGGGTTGGAGGGGAGGAGTTGGTGGTATCGGAGAAAATCGGGAAAGTGGGAAAGCTCGTACCACGACCACCCGCAGTTCACTTCGGTCTCGCCAGCCGTGCGACTGACAACACGATGTCATGGCTCGTGGTTTTGGTACCGCTAACTATTTTAACGTGCTCTTTATCAATTACTCAATTTCAAGTGAATCATTGTAAATGTTTTTATGACAATTTCACAATTTAAAAAACATTACATTTCTAAAAAACACATTGGTCAAAAAATTTAATTATATAAAAAAACGTTAAATGCAGTTAACAATTGACGAAGGATAAATAAATTCTTACTAAAAATTGAAGGAAAATTACATGTTAAAAAGTAATGATTTTTTCAGAAGTTTTTTGATTTGAAATTTTCAAAAGTGAAGTAAACTAAACAAAATTTTACCTTTTTGTTGATGAAAAATATTATACCGTCGAATAGGGGTGCAATAAATTCTAAACGTGTGTGACATGGAAAAGTGTACATTTGGAGAAAGGTATTTTGAAAAGAAATCGAGAGGGTTGTAAAAATTCAATTTCGAAATAGGAGTAGTGCCAAATAGAAGAGGAGGATTGTAAAGTGGAATGAGAGACTGGGTTGCTTGGTTACCAGTGAGTGTTAGATTTGTGGGACCATGTAGGTACGAGACTTTAACGACGATGTTACTGAGGGCTGTTTCTAGAGGATCATTCTCCTCCGGAGTGAAAATTATGGCGACACCAAGTTTCTGGACGGCTGACCTTTCATCGCATATTTTTTTGACTGCATTTCAAATTCTTGTATGTATTTTTTCCCTTCTAAATATTTAGTTCACTTTCTTCGACAAAACTTGAATACTCTACTATAACCTAAATATATTTTTAAAGGTAAACAATAAGACAGAATTATAAAATTAATAATTATTTAAGAATGCAATCAAAGATCGCATTAATGGAATTTAGTTTTATTATTTTTATTTGAATCAATTTATAAGGAGAAATATTTAAAAAGCTAGAAATTATTTACATATTTTAATAGACTATTCGCGGTTATTGCTTCGTAGATGAATAATAATCATATAAACAAATCATCATCTTAAGAGGGGTCGCAAATAAAACTGGGAATAACTGTAGAAATAATAAAAACTGAAATACTTGAGCAGGTGCCCCCAATCGTAAAAATAGATCAGAAGTATTATTTTAAATCGAAGCTGGAGCTGAAGACTCGTTCTTATAGCCTTTTCCCGTCACATTATCAATAAAACTCGCAGAAAGATCGAAAATTCGAAATGTTGACAATAAAGAAACACTCATAGATTTTTTTTATTTTTAAAATTCTGAACAAGATTTCTTTATTTATCTATTTCTTTCATCTGAAACATTTATTTAACGATTGAATAATTAGTTTGTCACAATATTCCAGAATCATTGTCAACGTATTTACAACGACTCAGTATAGCAATTGACAATAATCAATAAAAAAAAACTACACAAGAAATAAAACTGGATGTAATAAAAAGCTGATGTCGGTGTTCGAGGTCAAGAGCTTCTTTCATAAACGTCAATTAATTCAATTTCATCCACATTTATAAATTATTTATTTACTACTATTTATTATCTGCCATATTTATTATTTTCATGAATAAACTTTTTTTCATTTCTTCTGTAAAACTTTTTCTTCAATGAGATTTGTGTCAGAAAGTTTCTGTGCCGAAAAAATGGATACTTTTTCCTCTATAAAGTTCAGAAATATTACAGAGTATCACTATCAAATTCTATGGGAGTTATTTTGTCAACAATGCATAAATAGCTTGGCGATTCTAAAAGTTGTGAGAGATATAACACAAAATTTCGAGAAAGAAAGTAAAAAATTAAGAAAAAACAGGAATGTGAATCGTGAAACGCGAAACGCGATTTTTAAATAAAAACAAAGGGCATGTCGATTTGTCGCAAAGTATACAACATTTTATCAAACTTGCTCGTAAAAATACCATAATGCTTTTCATCGACCACATCGTATTCGCGTAATGCAGTAATGTTAGGCACTCAAGGGTACATTAGCGAGTACACAAAGCTTTCAACTTTCCAACATCATTTTATATCGCTGGATTTGCTTTCTTTCGTCAATGTCACAATTTCACTCAAAAATGAGAATAAATAGAATTTATACAATTTCTATTTCAAACAGAATGAAAACAAATGTTCAATAATCACATAAATAAAGAAGAAAGAAGGATATCATATAAATCCTTCTAAGTATTCAAGATAAATGGCAAAAATAAAGAACAATCCAAAGGAATATTTTTTACAGGATTTTTGATAGGAACTTCTTTGTTGCTTTTTTTTAGGGCGAGTTGTTTGTATTTTTGATTTGGCCTTTAGTTTCTTCAATTCAAATTTTATTTTTTTTTCAATTTGCATCTTGGACGTTAAGTTTGGTACTTACAGTCTTTTGGTTGAAAGTGTCTATTTTAAATATCTATATGTAATTACTCAAAATAAATTAAATAAATTGAATATTTTATTCACAATTTTACATTTTATTTGAGAAATCGATTTAAAAAATTCAAATTCGAAGAAACTTCGCATCTTTTAGTTTTCTTATTGCAATGTTGTAAGCCAGCGAAACGAGACACTCCAGACGCACGTAAGCCCGAAGGGATGCATCTTTGATCAAGCTTACTGCGGTCTCTGCGCAAAGGATAGATATATTTTATTCTACAAACACACCTACGTTCTTCAATATTGCTATTCAAATTTTCACACTCAAAATATTCTATGCAAATAAAATGATTTATTTCAATTTTCAAAGTCCTGAATTGATATCTTCGAATAACAATGTAGACAAAATTGCTTATAAAATATTTTATTCAGAAAAGAAGTTTTTTAAATTGATACTAAATTTTAATAGAATTCCAAGGTAGTAATTTCAGGTTTCTAGAAGGTTTTAAAAGCGAATTTATGGTTGGCAATTGCAGGCATATAAAAGACCCTCTGGACAATTTAAAAGCCCTTTTACTTTACTTGTCCTACTGTATCTCCAGCAGTAAGTGGGAAAATTGGATTGCTAGCAGATAAGAGTTCTCTCGTTACCGAAGAGATGAAGTTCCAATTGTATATATTGCCAAAGATAGAATACGAAAGCGTAAATAATGGGAGAAGGTCGCGTGTCTGGTTCTCGTTTATTATATAATTTTTTTTCATCGTTGTTATCCTTTTTCTGTCGTTCGCGCATTTTCACCGCGGTATTTTTCTCAATCAGCAAACAAAAGAAGGACAGAGGGAAGTTTTCAATTCAATGCCATTTTCAAGATCCTTATCTCTTATGAATACTATTCTATTTAAAAATATTCTCTTCTACTCTTACTCCATTAAAAAACTCTTCATTCCAAAAAATTGATATTAATTATAATTTTATATAGTTTACGTTTTTATAACTCTGAATCTCTTAACAATAATAAAAAACCAGAGGAGAATTTTGCAGATTTTACACTTTGTCCGTATATTAAAGGTTTATCAGAAAAAATTGAACAGGTTTTACGTCATCATAAAATAAAGACAATTTTTAAACCAATTAAAACCTC
>JBAGKK010015460.1:0-11776 GCA_037177015.1 Euceroptres primus
TTAGTTACAATTTGGTAAATTTTAGATAAATTTAGGAAAATTCAGTTACCGTAACTGAAATTTAAGTCAAATTCATGGAAATTCAGTTACAGTATGGTAAAATTTCAATTACAATTTGGTAATTTTTAGATACGTTTTATGAAAAGTATCTTAGGTTTTATAAAAATTTCTGTGACTTTTGTAACCTAAAAGTTCCTGAAAACGAACATTTCTAACAGTGTAGGTAACGAAAACTCTTGAGATTAAGTTGATAGGAATTTTGGTTAACAAATAAAATGTTTCACCATCGAATGTAATGTGTCCACCAAGAAATTATCGAATTTAATGTATCTCAACATAGTTAAGGTAACAACTTTTATTTATGCAAAACAATTTAACTATAATTAATATATTAATTATCGAATTTAATGAATCTCAAGAGTAAAGGTAATAACTTTTATTTATACAAAACAATTTAGCTATAATTAATATAGTCCAGTTCAGTCCACACAAGTCCTCAACAAAACAATTTAGCTATAATTAATATAGTCCAGTCCAGTTCATACAAGTCCTCAACATAGTTGAAGTAACAACTTTTATTTATGCAAAACAATTAAACTATAATTAATATATTAATTATCGAATTTAATGTATCTCAGCAGTTAAGGTAATAACTTTTATTTATACAAAACAATTTAGCTATAATTAATATAAAAGTCCACATTTGAATTGATTTAGCACACCAATTTTGGTTCATAAAAGTGGCAAATATATTTAAAATTTATCAATAAATGAAAATGTACCCGTAAAAAAATTAAATAAATTTTCAGCCCTAAAGAAGTGTACACTTGAGTGTACGAAACGTAGTCATTGTGTTTTTTATGTCAAATAAAGTGATTTGGACCGTAAACGACTAAGCAGATTATTGACTTGAGAAAATTTCAACGGTCAAAGAAACATCGATTTTTTCTAAATAAGGAATTTTTTCCTTGAAGGGAATCTAATTCATGTGATATTTGTTTAAACAATCCGAAAATATCATTTTTCCCCTTAAACGGGGTAGATTTTAGCCAATAACGGCTCTTTAAATAGTGGATTAGCATATTTATCTCTAGTTCAGTAAATAATTACCCTCGAAATATGAATGTTTTGTAATATGAGTTATAAATATTTTATAATACACTAAGTTATGAATATTTATATAGACTACTAATTCATTAACTTCTATTAATAATTTAACATTATTTCATGTTAATATGAGTTAATTAATATATTTTTAACCATCCCCTGAAGAACGTAGAGGTCTATTGTATGATTAAAGCGAATTATTTAACGAATGAGGAGACAAAAATTCGCTTAAAAACGCATTTATTCAAAATTAACTTTTTAATCGTTACTTTTTATTTTATTTTAAGAGCGAGCTGACCTCTTTCCTATTATTTTTTACATAATTTCTAAATGCACCAATTACCGACTCGGTGCCATTTGTCGAGTAAACAATTGATTTCTTGTAACCTAAAACATTAATATGTTCTATTCTTAAATGGCGCAAGTTCAAATTAAGTCTGTGAAACAAAAAATAAGTGACTCGATCTGGATAGAAAAAGTTTTGACTTTATAAATAATTAAACATTTTACAGAAAAAAGTAAAGTATGACGTACCAAATTGAAGATAAAAAATTCATTTAAATAATACCGATAACGTAACAAAGATTATATGAGATATTTATCCGTAATTAATCTTTTTCTGAATCATTGCATTTCTGTCCAGATGAGGGTTCGGGAACAATATCCGGATAATCGTGTTTTACATCACTCACAGTGTTAATTGATCGATATTTTACCTGATCTCATCGAATTGAATTTCAGCACTGTTAAATGTTAAATGTTAATGTTAAATTTTGTTTAAATGTTATAGGCTTGATAAAAGTAATATTTTTAAGTATATTGTGAAAAATACACCATTTCTAATCTCTGTCATATTTACTATTAGATAATGACAGCCACTACTGACAATTTCAAATGCTGAAAAAATTTATTAATATAGCTCGTTCTTTTATGTTGACAAAATGCGCGGATCATTTGAAAAAATTTTGAGTGTCATTTGTTTAATACATCTTATAAATATCAATAAATTATTAAATTTTGTGTCGAATGTGTCTAATTATAAATTAAATATTAAATACTAATTAAATTTAGCATATCTTAAAAGATTCTGGTGAAAATAAACATTAAACTTATTTACTATTATTTTTTGGTTGGCAGCATTTGATAAATCTAAAATGCTGAAAAACTAACAAAAAAAAATTGTTTCAGCTTAAAAATCTAACCTTTCACGAATTATCCAGATCGGAAAATGACGCTATCAGTAAAAACATATTAATTTCGTTATCTTTGATAATTAAAAGACTGTCGCGGTTCGTCTGAAATGACTTTAACCCAAAGGTGCGAACACTGCAAATGTTTTCCTTGATTTTGTATCTGGGATGTCTCTGAACTACTTTCGTATCAAAGCCAAAATCTTTGCCAGGACCGTTTTTGAAAAATCAATTTTAAATTTCAAAAAATCGAAATTTTAAGTTTTTCTCGGAAGCGATGCGAGATATGAAAAAAGGTAAAGACAACAAAATTGTTGCTTGAAAACATTGCAACAAAATGACCTGCTTATTATTTATTCTAATTTTTTTGTTGAGAAACTCAATTTTTCAATTTTAAGAGGAAAACTTGGTTTCTTCAGTTATATACTGATTAGAGTTCTAAAGGCGGTATATTACGTCAAGAAGGACGAGAAGTTTCCGGCAAATTACCGGTATTTTCTCGAGCCATTTTTATATCGAGAATTTACGATAAATTGAATTTTCATAAAAAATCTAATTTTATTGTAAACATTAAATTTGTTTAGTTTTAAATTGACTCGTTAGACGATGTTAAATTCTACTTCATCAAAATAGTAGTAAATTAATTAATTATAACACAAAATTTCCATTTTCTAAAAGATTTCTATATTACCTACTGAGGGTTATTACCATTTTGGGAAGTAAATATAATAAAAACCTGCTTTTTATTTGTAAAATACGATGATATGATACAAATAGTCCCTAAACGTTAGAGATTTATCAAAAACAATCAATAAATTAATTAAAATGATTAAAACCTCATTTTTTAATTTTCTCATAAATTCTCGATAAATTCTCGTGTCCTAGGTATTTTACGGTTATTTTCTTTCTTACCTTCTCCAATTTTATTTTACCGAGTTTCGAACTTTAATACTGATTGTAACTGATTTATATTTTATCGAAGTTTACCATTTGTCAGTAAAATTGAATGCTGCATTACCGGCAGAGACGATCTTCAGTTGTTTATAACCTTATTTTGAGTGCACTGAAAGTGCACTGAAAATAAGTGCACTTTGTTAACCTTATTTTCAGTGTACTGAAAATAAGGTTAACTTTATTTTCAGTTTACTGAAAATAACGTTAACAAATAAGGTTAAAACAAACACATGTGATTGTTATAAATGTTTAACTGTGGAATATTGTGCATAAAATACAAAAATGTCAAAAGATCACGCATATACACATGATGAAAATCATAATAATAATTTGTAAATTATTATTTAAAATAAAAATAATTATTAATAAACAAATAATCATTTGTTTATTATGTTTTGGAAGAACTAAACAAATGTTTTGTATAAAAAAAATTAAAATTTGACTTGAAAGCTTTGTTTGAAAACTATACTGACAATGCATCGTCAGTATAATTTTCAAACAAAGCTTTCAAGTCAAATTTTAATTGTTTTACGATACAAAACATTTGTTTGGTTTTTCCAAAACATAATAAACAAAACTATACTGACAATGCATTGTCAGTATAGTTTTCAAACAAAGCTTCCAAGTCAAATTTTAATTGTTTTTTGATGCAAAACATTTGTTTGGTTCTTCAAAAACATAATAAACAAACCTTATTACGATTTTCATCAAGTTTATACGCGTGATCTTTCGACATTTTCGTATTTTGTGCATAATATTTCACAGTTAAACATTTATAACAATCACATCTGTTTGTCCTAACCATATTTGTTAACCTTATTTTCAGTGCACTGAAAATAAGGTTATAAGCAATTGAAGATCGCCTCTGTCGGTAATGCAGCATTCAATTTTACTGACAAATGGTAAACTTCGATAAAAGATAAATCAGTTATAATCAGTATTTGTGAAAAAACCAAGTTTTCCTCTTAAAATTGAAAAATTGAGTTTCTCAACAAAAAATATAAAATAAAAAGTAACAAGCGGGTCATTTTGTAGCAATTTTTCCGGGGAACAATTTTTTTGTCCTGACCCACCAGACATTTTTTTTTAATGTCTGGGACAACCTTTAACGTATTTCATCAAATTTGACAAAATGTTACGAATCTTTTTTCTCATCACATGATTCTGAAAATACATTGCTGAAGACTGCATCTTTTTTCGGCTCAGATTCTCGACGAAAGCTCAGATAAGTATCATAAAGTGAAGTTAGAGTTCCTGCAAGTCCATGTCGGTGTTGTTGCGCAAAGGGAAGGTCACGTGGGTTCGTTTATCACCCCCACCCTAAACGAAAAGACGACTCGTATTAGGCGGTACAGGCTCGTAACTTTTCCGAGAGTTTCTACAGGAGTCTCTTGATGGTGTAACGTCTGTAATAATTATGATATTCCGGAGGCAGGAGGGTGGTTTTCACTCCCTCTCGTGCGCGCTCTAGACCCCTGGGGGGTTGGGGCGCGGTCGTGTTTGCTCTATCGACCGCCGAGAATCCACGAAGTTCCCCGAAAGCTTCCGAATGCGAAGAGCGCTTCGCGAGGCTCTATCTCTTTCGCGTGCTCTCTTTGCGAGTAGCGTTCCAATCTCCCCTACTGTATTTTCCTCCTATTTCGTTCGGCTTCTGCTCTTCCCCTTCCCTTTCATGAACAAACTAAAAAAACTTGCCACTTTTCGGTTATGTCAGGCATCGAAAAAAAAATTCATTCCGGAAATGAGAGTGTGCTTTTAAATATAATGCAAGTACTGTTCGGCATCATTAGAAGAAAATTTGGATTGCAGTTAAGATTATTAAAATTTTTAAGGTTAAAACTTACTGCAATAATAACATAGCTTATTTATCTCTGTTCATATTTTTTTAAACATCAGAATAATGCAAGGAAAAAATTTCTTTGGTTAGGAATTTACATTTCTTAATGAACCGTCCTATGCAAAGAAAAATTATAATCTTTGCAAACAAAGGCTCAAACTGAAAATTGCTAAACTTTAACTTTCCGGATCTTTAGAAAGAAAGGTACATCAATGAAAAAAGAGGGAGAAAAGGGACAAATAAAACTTTGTTACTATTCAGAAAATCCATTTTTCGATAACACAACAAAAAAGTGTCGTGAGCTAGAGACTAGACCACACCTATCCTATGGCTTTCGACCCACTGATGACGAATACGAAGGCCGTTTCATCGAACTAGCTCTAGTTTTCACATAACCTCAAAATTTTCGAATTTTGATACAAATTTTGTTTTTTCAGATGTCATCATTTTTTCAATGAAAATTGAGCAAAAAGCACAACTAAACATATTTTCGTGATAAGAATTCTGGGGCAACTATCGTTTTAACTCAACAACTAGAAAAAAATTACTAAAAATTCAGAAACGTTTTTTTAAAACTTTACTGAAACATTTTTCACGTTAAATTCAAGAACGAGATTGAAACTTTTTTCACGTGGTGAAAAAAATTACATATTACTATTTGAATCATTACACTATGGAATAAAGTTATAAACATTTCATTTCCGTCGAATAATTCAACGTGATGACTGTGAGGTTGAAATTCAAAAAATAATATGTATCACGATTTTTAATGATATTTTTGCGGCAGTTGATCTTAAATGCTAGTTATATCAGAATTCACATCACAAAAATGTGTTTAAACGTGCTTCTCGCCTAATTTCAATTTAAAAAATGATGTCATCTGAAAAAACAGAATTTTTCTCGAAATATCAAAATTTTGAGGTTATGTGGTGAAAATATAAAGTAAAATATAAAGTGGTGAAATAGTGATTTAAATGCAATTCAGTTAAGGAGACGCACCAATAAAATTTTATAGACCATCGAAATATTCATTTTCTAGAGTTGTCATATTTTTTTTCAAAATAGTCTTAAAAAGCTACACAACCATAGTCAACCAACTCACGACTCTTTTTTTCGGCATTGTGTAAGAAATGGTTCTTAGTCGTCCAAATGAAGGGAAAAAAACAAAGTATTGACAAAATTTGTAGCGATGTAAATTTTAATGAAAAAATTTTCAATGTAAATTTCATGAAAATTTTCAACAAAAAGAAGTCTTGCATTTCAGATTGCTTTTAAAAAATAGCAAAAATTATGGTGAATTCAATTGTAATTCAATTTAACGGAAAATACTCAAACTTTATTTTAAGTAAATTATGAACTAAATTTAATAATTCAAAATATTAGATGTAATACCAAAAGATAAAGTGGTTAAATAGTGATTTAAATGCAATTCAGTTAAGGAGACGCACCAATAAAATTTTATAGACCATCATTGTCTAGAGTTGTCGTATTTTTTTCAAAATAGTCTTAAAAAGCTACAAAAAATGGCCGACTACGAAGGGTTTACCACTAGCAATTTTTATGTACACTTGAATTCAAAAATTTAAATAGTTCAAAAGAATTCAAAAGATTTCAAAGAATTCAAAGAATACAAGGTGAATTCAGAATAATGCAAAGCATTGAAGATGATTTTTAAAGAATTCAAAAAATACAGGATGAATTCAAAAGAATTCAAGAAATACAAAAGAATTTAAATGATTCAAGGTGAATTAAAATAATTCAAGGTGAATTCAATGCGAATTCCAAGAATTCAAGAATTCCATGAATTATATTCTATGAATATAATTCGTTATATTCAAAGATTACAATATAAATTTAAAAGAATTCAAAGAATACAAGATGAAAGAAGTCAAATAATTCCAGGTGAATTCAAAAGAAGTCAAATAATTCCCGGTGAATTCAAAGAATGCAAGGTGAATTCAAAGAATTAGAAAAAATTTAAAGAATACAAAAGAAGTCAAGGTGAATTTAAAAGAATAATTCAAAAAATACAAGATAAATTTTAAAAAATTCAAGGAACACAATGTGAATTCAAAATAATTCAAGATGAATTTAAAGAATACAAGATTAATTCGAAGAATATAAGATGAATTCAAAGAATATAAGATGAATTTAAAGAATATAAGATAAATTCAAAGAATACAAGATGAATTCAAAAAATTCAAAAGAATATAGAAACCAGTATACACCTGAATTCAGTAGTTGGCAACCGCTCGGTCGACTATTAATAATAAAATTTGCGATGGAAAATTAATTTTTATGTACTAGTATTAACATTTTTTTAATTATACTTTTTGTTCTTGAAAAAGTTTAATTGTTTTCAACTGCTAGAATGATTTTGTTATTAAACATTTGTATTAAAGTTTAAAATACTTTCATAAATAAATTTTAAAATAGAATTCTGCATGGTGGAAATTTTCAAAAGCTGATTGAAAATTTCACGATTTCGAAATGAAAATGAAAATTTAAATTTAAAAATGGAATTCTGCATGGTGAAAATTTTCAAAAGCTGATTGAAAATTTTACGAATTTCGAAATGAAAATGAAAATTTCAATTGAAAATTTTAACATCCATATCTCTAAAAATTTGGTTCATTCGTTTGGTTTACTGTATTTGGTTGAGTGAACAAAATTTCTGTTGAGTAGATTAAACTTCTTTGCTTCAATCAACCAACATTTTTGCTCAATTTGTCTTATTTATTTTACAAAATATTTTGTTGATTGAACCAAAAGTTTTGGTTCAATCCATCAAATTATGTGTATTTGGTTAAATCAGTCAAAACTTTTGGTGAAATCAACCAAATTTTCGTAACCTTTTAACCACTTAATTTTCTTAAATTTTGGTTGACTCAGGCAAACATTTTGTTGTCCCTACCAAAATTCTCTGTTTCATTTAACAAAAATTTTTTTGCTTCAACCGAATATTTTTCCGCACTTGTAAAATGTAAATGTTTCGAGCGCCTTTTTCTGCTGTTTGCAGTGTGCATTTTCTAGGATAAACGTCTGCTTTGTGCCGGCTCGTTTTAATTATTTTTTTATATTTACGCCCCCAAGAGAATAAAAGTATAGGAGCCTCATAGATTTAACTTTTCTACTTTTCTCGCATCCACAGATACCCCTGAGTTTGTTTCCATTTAGTACTTTATTTATCGAAATACTAATGGAGGAACAGATGAAAAGTTTCACATCCCTCTGGGTACGCTTATAAAACAATTATTTGATGCAGTTTAATAAACTAAATATTACTGAAATAAATTCTAGGCACTCAGATGAAACTTTTGCAAGACAAGATACATATTTTTACAACTTAAAATGGTTTGGATTAAATTTAGTAAAATTTATCTGGATTTAAACAAAGTGGATTCTGAACTTAAGACTCAATTCTGAAATTCAGGTGACGTGATATTAAATTTAATAAATTAATTAATAAAAAATTTAATAAATTTAAAATTAAATAAAAACTAATGTTGCTTAAATTAAGACAAAATTTCACTGAATTTAATCCAAACCATTTTAAGGTGTAACAATTTTAAGTACTCTTTTTTACTGTGTAGTTTTTTCCAACTTTATTCTTCAAAAATCATCGGGTTTTAATGATTAAGGTTTCATTTGGTTCATTATGCAATTATCCTTATAAATACAGCTATTTGTTTAATTTGAAGAGTTCCTCATATTATAAACAAATAGCTGTATTTGTAAGGATAATTATTTTTAAAATTATTCCTGTGGTGAAGTCTTAGATAATTGCATAATAAACCAAACAAACCCTTAATCATTAAAATCCGTCGATTTAAGAGTAAAGTTGGAATAAACTATGTAAAATTTCGACCTACAGTAATCGAACAATAATTACTATTAATCATGATATTTTCTATGACTTCAAATTTTTTGTATATATTTGCTTTTCCGAATATGCATTGTCTAATAGAGATAATATTCTCAAAGGTGGTAATTAATTAAGTTTTCATACGTTTCCTCCCCTCCCGCATGATTCTCCTTAAATTAAGACAAATTTTACTGAATTTAATCCAAACTATTTTAAAGTGTAACAATTTTAAGTATACTTTTTTACTGTGATGACAAATGGTGTTAATCGATGAAAGTGGTAGGTTCAAGATTCGACAAACTGAACCTGTGAAACGTCTCTTGATGTTTAGCAACATAATTAGGTTGTTTGTAGACCGGCGCTTCAGACACATTAAGGTCGAGAGGTTAGGGAAATTATTGGATGATCACTTCCTGTTTATCGATCTACCGACGAATATTCACAGGTAGCTCCTTGCAGACACAAAGGAAGGCTGCAAAAAGACTTTATTGAAAATATTCCTGGACCGAACTAAATGAATTTTTCCCGATTTCTAGTTTAAACTCTATCTTTTTTTATAATGGAAAAATGGTACAATTTTAGAAAATTTTATTTTCATATAAAAAGAATGACTTTTTCTCTAAAATTTTTTCAGAAGAAGAGGTCAGTCATAAAAGCTTCTGACTCAGGTTTTAGTCATCAAGAAATAAAAATACTCTGGAGCATAGAGTCATATAAGCGGAAGTACATGGGACTCTATTCCTACAATGAAAGCGAAAGATAAAAGAGAGACGATCATTCTCAAGGAATCTTTCCCAGATCCTTTTTGGAAAAAGATTTGAGTTCATTTCACGACATTTTCACCGCAAAGGACTCTTCCCTTTTAGGGATAAATTTGAAGGATCGATGGTCAGGTCGAATTTGATATCGCGTGAGTCACGGGATCTATTATAGCACCTTCGCACACCCAGCACCAGCCACGATTGCCGCCAATAATTCATTGCAAAACTGAAAGGCTTCGCTTTACGTTTGAGCCAAGAAGGACTCGAGAAATTACTTCGATTTTCTATCAACGACGTTATCTAGAAGCAGGAACTTTTTCTTGTCATCGGTTTGATTTTGTTTGACAACATAAAATTTTATTATTTATTTCAAGTTACTGATTTTTATAGTCCTTTTGATGAATTCATCGTGACTTAATTAAAAAAGTAACTAATTCTACGTAGAATAAACATTTCTTACCCCTTTGCAAATTTTCTGATAGGTTTGAAAGACTTACCTGAAACAAAAGAAACAGTATGACATTAACAAACATAAAAAGGAGTACACTTTATTTTAGAAATAGGGTAAGAGTACCAGTTCTTGTCACCTTAGCCCAATTATTGGCATGCCAAAAGCTGAAGTGAATTTATTTAATTTTTGATCAATATTTGATTGCGGTGGATAAATAATATATGCATTATGCGTAAAAATGATGGTAGAATTAAATTAATTAAAGAAAAACAAGCTAGACAGTCGTATTATCTAATAAATGAGAGAGAACTTAACAATTAGGGGGGGGGGTGCCAAGAATTGGTGCTCTTACCCTAAACTCTTACGAAATAAAATAAAATAAAAAAGGTAGATTTGCACAAAAATATCATTAATAATATCATTCCTTTTTACTTTTCTTTTTGTTGTTTTACTTTATTACCAATCTCATTTGTTCCGTTGACAATACATGAGTATGTTTCGCAATGAAACTTTCCGCTTAAAAATAATTTTATTTTAGGAAAAAAATGATAAAATTAAAATAAATTTTACCAATTACATTAAAGTAAAGTAAATTAAATTATTAACAATTAAAAAAGATATAGGGGTAGATGTAGATCAAAAAACTGCAATCAAAAAAAAAACATAAACTTTCAAAATCAAACTTTTTTTTTACTCAAATAATATTTGAGTCAAACAAATGTTTTTTTGACCTCACAGCAATGCAATTATATTTTTGATTTAAAAAAATCTTGTTTGAATATAACAAACTTTTTCCTGAGTGCAATTTGTTTGTCACCCAAGTTTCAGTGTAAAGTGCACTAAAAAAATTCGAGTTTGATCTTTAAAGTGTTGAGATTTTCTGGAATGAGGTTCCATCTCATCAGCCATTAAACAAAGCAGAGACGGACACAAAGACGCGTCCGCATTGACGAGGGGTCGCCGACTCCCGTTCAAGAGTTAACCCCCTTTCTCTAGCGTCGAGAGGTGTTTCTGATTAATCTCTCCAGATCCCCCTTCGTCACCACTTTGTCTTTCCTACCCTACTGTTACCTAAAAAATGCAAATGCTGCACCACCAGCGAACAAGGGATCTCGTCTACTTTATTTTCTTTTTCGTTGGCGAATCTTTCCCCTCCTCCCTGCACTCGATTACTCCCGCCATGAGATGAAAAGGGGTAAAGACGCGTGACCAAGATTCTGCAGCACAGACGAGACTCACGAGAGTACATTTAGTGTGATAAGAGATCGCCAGCTAAGCTAGCTCTTTTTTCCATAACGAAAACAGACTTCTGAACCCAATACATTAGAACTTGATAAAAATTTTATAGTAACGTCTATTATAAGAAATTTATATATATATATATATATATATATATATATATATGGTTAAATGTCAAATTGTAGGCAAACTTTAGCACCTACAGTGGCAATCACATCATTATTAGAAATTAAATATTTCATAACGGAAATTGATCTTATCACATCTAAAAATTTAAAATCCAAAGGGGTCATTCTTGAAAATAAGAAATAATAATTAAATTCGTACATGAAATATGGAAATTGGATTTGAGGTTAAGAGTTTGATGAAAGA
>JBAGKK010015471.1:0-11775 GCA_037177015.1 Euceroptres primus
TCTGAAAGATCTGTTTGCCAATTACTAAATATTGAAAGATAACTGAATTCTTTAAACAAAAAGACTAAATCTCAATTGAACTAAGCGAAAGTTAGCAAACAAATCACTAAAGGAAACTTTCCTCTTCTGAGTTATTTCACAATTGTAATCACTTCAGAAATTCACGCAATTAAATCCTTTAGACCGATAAAATTTAGGAAAACACAATAATTAAAAATAACTTTAAATTATCAAAATATTAAAGAAAAACTTCCGAAGCCTGATGCTGCTCCGGAAGGTACTGACGAAAAGATGGTGATTTTCTTTTCGTTGTTTGCTTCTTCGACAACGGGCTAGATCTTGATTGGTGGAAACAAAGCATTCTTATTGGCGTTGCTAGAGACAGTTCGCAGACTAGAAGAAAGAATCAGTAATGTAATAAGAAAGGGTGCAATTGCTCAATAATAATCAACTTTTGAATATAGTGATTTCAATGGTTCAACTTAAGACGGTCCAAATTACCTTCAATAATACGATATTAATTACTATAAGAATAAAATAATAAAAGTAATAAGAAAAATTAAATATTAAATGATTAAATATCAATAATAAGTAATAAAATAATAAAATAATAAATAAGAATAAAATAATAAAATAATAAGAATAAAATAATAAAGTTATAAGAATAAGTTAAAGAATAAAATAATAAAAGTAATAAGAAAAATTAAATATTAAATTATTAAATATCAATTTAAAAATAAGGGCACTAGACAAAAAATAGTACGATACTGAGAAACTAGGCGTTTCTAAATTTTTCCAGACGGAAGCAATAAATGAATGCGCGGGAAAATAAATATTCAGCGGGAGAAAATAGCGACAAAAATGTCAAGAGAAGCGATCCCCTTGCTCATGGAGTTTAGCGCAAGAAGGGGCACCTAACTTCCGCTGCTCTCCATTCAAGAGCATGTTGGAAAGCTTTTGTCTCCCAGTCCTCCCGTCAGGAAAAATTAGGGTCTTAGGCGTTGCCAAATATCTGAGATTTAGCAACTTTTGTTTCAGTTTGAAAATCTAAAATCACGATTTTTAAATTTGCAAGTATATTGAACGTCGAAAGATTACACTGTTTCTTATTTTCGATCGCTGCCAGGAAAGTAGGATAGGCCTTTAAGTTGACTCCGAATTTTCAACCCATACGCTGAGAGCTCATTTGGATAAACAATCAAAAAGGCCGATTTTTAAAGAAAATTCTGAGTGTGTGAAAGCAGACTGAGTTTTGGAGGCAAATTTTGAACCTAATCCGAATTTTCAACCCATACGCTAGGAGCTTATTTGGACGGATTGCCAGAATTTTAACTCTAGTAACTCTGATTGTTCAAACCTACGAATAATACAAGCCAACTGAAGCTTAAGTAACCAGCGATTATCACGACACTCATGTATGTGTGAGTCGTAATAATCGGTTACGAGGATGTAGCTAATCTTGTGCATTGGTTGCTCGTGAAGATTAAAAGTAACATAAAGCTGAGCTAAAATTCAAGAATTAAATTCACTGCCATAACAAAAAAAGATTCTGAAGAATTGTGAATTTTGAGTGCTGGTTAGGATTGGAATTCTGTGGTAGTAGAGAGATTAAGTGGAGCACAGGCATTGCACCTCGTCTGCCAATAGTCTCACGGTCCATAGTTTGCAGATAGAATATATTTGGCAACTAATACCTGGCTGTGTTGATCACGTCAGGGAGCTAGCGCAGGGATTATAAAACCCGATATGAGACCGTGAAACCAACCTTGAATTAATTAATCGATTTTCCCAGAATTCCAATAACAAGACGAAATCGTCTCGGGAACCGGGAATTTGTTCTTTCTCTCCAAACGTTCTGAGCATGTGTGTTGTTTTTGAAATAAATAAAATTCTAACACTCAATCATTCTCGCCTCAGTGTTGCACACAATAGAAAATTAAATAGAGTTCTAACAATCCAAGAGATTTATAGAACGAGCATTATAAATATAAAAGTAAATTGAAGTTCCTAGAGTTCGAGTGAAATAAAATTACAATTCTTTTATTAAAGCCAACTTCACTTCCTAACACGACTGAGAAGAAAGTAAATAATTGCCCTCAGTATATCGTGATAAGGAAATAATAAATTGGCTTAAAGAGCAAATAATTTTTAGATGAAATTCTAGCAGTTCGCACTCGAAGCTACAGCTTTTTGATTTAAATAATGAAATATAATTGATATAAATTGAATCATCCAAAAAAACGCGGGTTAAAATTACCAGTGACTATGAATTGAGAAGCTTTGAATTAATTTATAGCATTTAATATTTCGTAATTTATCCCTGGCGACAGGAAACCGTGACAAACTAATTCGGTCCAAAAGATAGTAGATATCTTCCTCTCCGTAGTACCTGCCAAACGACAAGCTGGCTATCCAGACTTCTGACAATTCACAAGAGGGAATCTGGCAGAATTAACTGTTCGAACGCACAGAAAAATTGACGGTGATACCAGGGCCGTAGATTCAGAGGTCCCACTTGACATGCCGGGGATCGACGAAAAACCTCAGGTATTGAGTCTTGAATTTCTTACTAAGAAGAATAAGTTAGTTAGGTATCTCAAGGCAAGGAAAATGCAGCAAAAATCCTTGTAGCATTCCAAGATGTACAAATAGCTCTGAGGTACGACCATAAGGTTGCAGTTGCACACACTGCAGTATAGATTAGGCGGGAAAATTTAAATGTACCTCCAAGCTCCTTTAAGTAAAAAGAGGCGTCCAAAATGCTTCATGAAATCCCCCGAAGTCTCAGGATCTCAGAAAAAGTACATAAATAAACGGAAAAACAGGCAAAATCAATTCCTAAATTTATAGGATCTTAATTAATAAACCCTGGCTTTGGAAAAACGTGCAGCTACCGGAGTGGATTAAACGCGAAATCTCAGATATTAGAAATTGTCAATAAATAAAGTTTCTGAATTCTGAAATTAATAAACTTGTGACTTGCAAATATTTTTCAATGTCACAACTGTCCTTTCCTAAGAAAGGACCGAAGAGGTTCTAAGTCAAAGGTGAAAACAATTAAAATTTGAATTTAACTATAACCGGGAAAGCAAATTAAGTTTTATATTTAATAAACTAAGTATTGTGTTAAACCTCCAAAATTAAGACACAACAAATCAAAATTCAATAAAAGAATGTTTAAACAAATAAATACTATTGTGAAAATATGGCTTTACAATTCTTCAAACACAATCAAAATAATTTGACACAATAATGAATAATATAGGCTACCAGCCAGAAGGTTTTTTAATTAAATACAAAATTCAGAAATCAAAAATCTCCAAATATGCAAGACTTAACGTGAAAATCGGAAGGAAGCTAAATAAAATTACACGAATTTTTATAAATGAATTAAATAATAAATCCGCAATATTATTTTAAATAGTACCTCATTTAAAGAATGACTATAATCATATAATCATAAAAGAATAATTAAAATCATAATAATTATAATCATAAAGTAAAAATTTGTGCTTGAGTTGAAATCTAGGCTGAGTAATAATTGAAAGAAAACATCAAATTTAAATAATAAATTATCAGTATCATAATTCTTAATTGGCTGTATTTACATTACAGCAATTGAACTAAATACAATTTTCAATATTGAAAGATTTAATTATTGATTCAGTAATCATTCTTATAGTAGTAATAGTCAGAAATAAATCACATTACTTATTTCATTAATTAAGGGAAACAACTCAAAATAGGGACATTGGGATCTAGATGGGATCTAAATTGGGGAAATGATTTCAATTGGGAAAGTAATTGAAAATTGCTTGGCAACAAAATAACAATTATTGAGTGGAAATTTTATCAACTAATCACCATTATCCAGAAAAAATTAACGAATACAAGAAAATAAAAGAAAAACTTAATTAAATTAATCTGAAGATAATCTCGATCTCTTATTTTTGTTGGAGCACTCTGGACATGTCTACTTGCTAACTCCTGGTTCTCCGCAATCATAACAGAAAATTTCTACTTTAGGCTCAGAACAATCGTTAAACTTGTGACGTGAACTCCCATAATTCCAGCAACCTTGTCTGGCTGTTTTTTTATACCATTGAATTTTAACTGCATCAATTCCTACGGGAGGGTTAATTTTGATTTCGAACAAAGATGGGATATTTTGTTGATTTTGTATCTACCTGTGTGGAGGACAAGATGCACTTCAAAAGAAATTGGATCTAATATGGGGACATCAGTATTTTCAGGGGACTTAGGACGAGTCGAGGACGGTGTTAATTCTCTAAGATTGGGATCAGAAATCACAGAATCCATTTGGTCCGTAGCAATTGAATTGGGAGCAAAGGTATGGGATCTATAAATATTGGAAGGGAAATAGTCAAGAGTTGACGAATAGGGATCTGACGAAGTCAAAGATAAGGGAGTATAATCAGCAGTAATAGGAAGTGAATACTTGGAAGTAGTAATAACATTGACCGAGCGTAATTTTCTGAAGTTGGTAGCAGGGGAAAATATACTGGAACGTTTGCATCCTTCTTGTCAATCTGAGTTGGAATCTCGACACAGATGTATACTGGCCTTCCCAATTCTGCTGGGGTCTGAAAAGCAACATCCGACAATTCCGTTGAAGTCTGAATCTCAAAATTTCGGGTTATGATTCCTCTAAATTCGGGCGGAGTTTGAGTAGCCATTTCCGATTCAAAAATCTCCCTGATGTTTCGAGCTGGTGCTATAATATTTCTGAACTCATCTTCCGCAACATGAGCTTCTGCTAATATCCTAATTCATTTGATGTTGAATGCTGACCTTTTACAATATTTGACTATATTGTTTTATGTATTCCCATCCAGGATGACGAGCTGCCCTGATTCTGTCCTCTTCAGTCCATTCATTAATAATGTCGTATATGTCGCCATATCTAATTCTGAGGTTCTCAAATATCTCAAACGGAACCGACTCCTCGCCTGCCATTTTTATTGCTTACAATCAAAGGATCTTTAAAAATTGAGGGATCTATAACAAAAAAGAAACAAAAGAAAGTAATAAATATGTCTTAATCACGTGGAATATAAGGTTTTAAATCTTTGATATGGACTTTATTAACTCTGATACCAATCAAATTACCAATATAATAAACCGTTGGGGAGAGGACTTTAATAATCTGAAAAGAACCTACAAATTTCGGATTTCATTTGTCAGCGATATTTATAACTTTTGATGATTGGACTCTATTTCGATCAAGAACAAGATATCCCAATGAGAAATAAAATTGACGACAGCGTAAATTATATTGTTTAGAATGCTCTTGGTAAGCTTTATCGAAATTTTTAACTATCCAATCTTGCATGACTTGGATTTTCTTCATTCTTTCTTTCTATCCAAAGTTCGGATGACTGAGGTTCAATTTCCGATTTAGCTTTCTCAGAACGACGCAGGGAATTAACAGGATTAGGATCTCTACCATAGTTTAGGGAAAGGGGAAGTCTTTAAGGAAGAATGATAATCAGTATTATATGCATAACGAAATTCAGACAGATATTCATCCCAAGTTCTGTGATCTTGATCAATAAAGGAAACTAGCATAGTATTAGGTACACGATTAACACGTTCAACTGGATTTGCTTGTGGGTGATAGGGAGGGATCGTAGGTAAATGAATATTTAATTCTTCAGAAAAATATTGCATTATATGATCAGAAAATTCTGAACCATTATTAGTATCACCTGTGGAGTTCCCTAGCGATTAATAACCAAATCTCTGAAATCTTCGTTAATTTTCTTTCCAGTAGCTTTACGTAAAGCTTTACGTATTCAATCATTTTAGTAAATAAATTTTGAATAACTAGCACATACTGATAACCTGCTTTACTACGAAAAAGGGGTCCCATTAAATCTGCCGCAACAACCATCCAAGGTTATACAAACTATTCTTTCACCTAGCATTTCAGCTAAAGCTTTCTGATAAATTTTACAAGTCTGACAAACGCATCTCCTAACATAATTTACAACATCTTGGAAACATCCGGGCCAAAAATAATCTATTTCTATTCGTTTATAAGTCTTTTCAGATCCCAGATGATCAGACTGTGGAACATCATGTGCTTCAGAAAGAATTTAACATCCTTTCACATTATCGCAAGGAACTAATTTCCATTCATTCAGATCACGTACTAAGGATGAAATTACGGGATCGGGTCGGAAATAATATAATTTATTATCTCGAATCTTCCAATTTGGAAATCTTTCAGGAAAGTTTGAAACAGCGAGAAAGCGACGAACATACCAAGAGTTAATTGATTAATTAACTCGTTCTTTAGGGGACTCAAACATGCGATAAAGAACATCAGGGGAATAATGAAAACTACCTTTACAATGGAATTTAGTTTCAAAATCATACTCTACAAGTGACAAAGCCCATCTGGCTAATCTTCCTGTTGGATTCTTAAGATTGTGTAACCATCTCAAGCTACTATGATCAGTGATCACAGTAAAATGATATCCCTCCAGATATGCTCTGTACTTTTAAATTGTCCGTATTATGGCAAGACATTCTTGTTCTGTGGTAGAATTATTTTCCTTAGTATCAGACAGGAATCTACTAGCATAGGATGTTACGTGTTTTATGCCATCAACAGTTTGAGTAAGAACTGCACCTATACCTGTGAAACTGGCGTCAGTTTGAAGGACGAATAGAATATTAAAATTTGGGCAAGGCAGAATAGGAGCTTCAATCAAATGAAGTTTAATTTGTTCAAAAGCTAATTGTTGTTCATCAGACCAAAACCATTGTTGTTTCTTTTGCAAAAGGAGATTTAAAGGTGCTGTAACAGTAGCAAAATCCTTTTTAAGTTTTCTATACCAAGACGACATTCCTAAGAAGCGTTTTAATTCTTTCACATTATTAAAAGCACGATAATTTACCATTAGGGGCAACTTTATCGGGATCTACAAGAAAACCATTCTCATTAACCAAGAAACCAAGATACTTCACTTGAGAGCAGCAGAATTCCCATTTAGTAGGATTCAAAAATCAATTTGCATCTTTAATTTTCTGTGAAACTTTAGATAGCTATTCAAGATGTTCTTTGAAAGTTTCAGTAACAATTATAATATCATATAAATATGCGAAAACATGTGGCTCCATCTCAGGCTCAATAAAAGAATGTACAAGACGTCGAAACGTCGCAGGTGCGTTAGTTAAGTTAAAGGGCATTCTCTTAAAATGAAATAAACCACGACCTGGAACAGAAAATGCTGTTCTTTCACGACTGCTCTTTTCCAAAGGAATATTTAAGAAGCCTTTTTGGATATCAAGGGTTGAAATATATTTTGCTTGACGTAATTTTTCTAAAATAGAATCCATTTTAGACAACGGATATGCACCTCTTTTGGTTATTTGATTCAATTTTCTAAAATTTACAGAGAATCTATAACTACCATTGGGTTTCTTTATCAATACTATAGGATTTAACCAACCACTTTTAGAAGGTTCGACTCTGTCGGCCGCCAACATTGCATCTAATTCTGCATTAATTGCTTCTTGTAGTTTCAAAATTGTGAACTGTAAAAAGATCATCTTTAAAAATCTAAATCCTATCTCTTGTATCAATCTTCATTCGATAAGCTTTGAGAAAGTCAAGTCCTATGGCAAATGGAACAGGCAATGCAGGTGAAATTCTTACTTTCATCAGTCTAGCGTTATTCTTAAGTGAAATTGGAGTTAAAACTTCTTGAGATAATAATTGAACTTGACTGTTTGCTACTTGTACTAAACTCTTTTTATTATCAATTTTCAAACTTAATTTTTTAATTAATTCTAAACCTTCTGGTCCTATAAACGATCTAGTAGCTGATGTATCAATTAGAGCTTGGATTGGATGTCAAAGGTGATATACATCAAGGGTTCAGTTCCAGAAAAACGTGTTGGTTGAAAGGGTATTTCAGATACATCAAAAATTGTTATCAACGTTATTTTTATTAGAATTTGAAAAATCAAGCAAATTTCCATCATTACTCTCAGAATCAAAATTTGTTTCCAAAGTTAATTCAGGAGACATTTTTGACCCACTAAATAACTCCGTACTTAGTTTTTCGAACAACTAGGACATTTCGGACGAGTAATATCTTTCTTAATACATTTATAACAGAAAATAACTTTAGTTTCTTTACAATCACCATGTTTATGACCTTCTTTATTATAATTCCAACAAGTGATCTTCTAAAGAATTCTATCCCCTGACTTAGTTTGAGTATCTATATTTGATAAAAATGGATTCTTAGATTTTTCCTTAGGTTTTGAATAACTTGGATTAGAATTTTTAGGTTTGTTATTTTGTTTATTGTTTTTCTGAAATGACTGAGAATTTTTTGGGGATGGGATAGGATATTTAGCTAAGAAGATTTCATCAAATAAACCTTTAACAGAATTATCTTCGCAAATTTGATCATGCATCACATTTATTGTTTCATGATTTCTATTTTGGTTTTTAAATTTGTTATCTTTGTAGACTAAATCTGGTAAGAGCGATCGATTAGGAGGTGGAGGAGGTCTAAATAATTTAGCTACACTAAGGCTCTTTTCTGTTCTAGATGAGCGAAACTAGCAACATTATATCTTGGGATCAACAACTGCAATCTAGGTAAGAAATTCCTATGTGCGAAGCTTATTTCTTCTGATTCTGGAAGACTGGGAATAACACGATCAAATAAAGCCAGCATACAAGTCAAATAATCAGTAAACGATTCTAATTCCCCTTGATACGTCTATAAATCTCTTGTTTAAGATAAATTGAAAATCCGCGGCTCCAAATCTGATCCTGAAAGCAGTCGAAAATTCAACGAAATTTCTCCATTGGTGTCGAGAACTACGATACCAATTAAGAGCTACTACATTCAAAAAGAAAGGTAGTATTTGTAATAATAAAGAATCTTGAACGGGGTCAATATTTCTTCCATCAATAATTTTCATGAGGTAAGCTTTAGGATCTTCAGAGCGATTTCAAGAAAATTTTAAATTCCATTATCTCATATCAAAAGCTGAAGCCTCATAAGAAGACAAATTCTTTCGAGTGTTAGAATTAAAAAAACTATTTTGATCATTCTGTCGATAATCATTTTGCAGATCAAAGCTGACAAGTGGTCTGAAATATCGATTTCTAGGATCTTAATAAATAGAAAAATTATTTTGAGCGAAATTGGGATTTCTAGAATTAAATAGATTATTATTTTCAATAATATTATTATTTAATTATATTTAATAATAATAATATTTTCAATAATATAAGTTATACATATAAGTGATATCGGATCGAGCGCGTAGTGTCCTCGTCGATCCAGTTGGTACCCATATCTCTGCGTCTCCTTCTCACTCAGGACGACTTATTCGGTGAGACCGCGCCGGTCTACTCGTGTCGAGTACGCGCGCGGAAATAAAAAATCGCTCGTATCTTTTAAACAAAGAGAACGATTTGGCTCAAATTTTGTCAAAGTTTTCCTTAAACATTAAGGAACAACTTTGCCACTGGAAGTTTTCCGTCCGCGAAACTTCCCTGCAGACTATTTTCTGCCAAAGTCTGAGGAAACGATTCCTGACGGTAATGATTTGCAATAATTTTTATGTTGCAAATATCGGGAGAAAAGCTATTTTCAAAACATTTTCTTTTTGCCAAAAAAACGAGATCATTTCGTCGAGCAGAAGCAGAGTTTTCGTGAGTTTAGTTTAAAAAGTCATTGATTTCCGTACAATGAAAATTTCCGGTTTTTAATTTTTAGTGAAAATTTTATCAAAAAATTTTCCGAATAAAAGTTATGTAACTCGTCGTGCCACATATTGTCATGTTTTTTGCGCGGTGAATTTCCCAAGTTGGTCATTTTCCGAAATTTTTCCGCGTTTTGGCAACTTATAGGGTACTGGGAGAGCAACTCTGACAAGGATCCAAGTTTGATAATCGATTGGGAAAGTCTGAGAAACGACTTTCTCGATAAGGATTTTTAGGATAATTTTGAGAAAATAAATTAGACTGGCGTGAAACAGCACCATTCCTACTGGCTGGTTCAGAAGATTGTTGACTAATAACTCTATCCTGACTAATAGGATTTCTAACAGATCTATTAAAATCTGAATTATAACCTCAATTAGGTTGACGATTATTATAATTCTGTCTAGAAAAGGAAAAAGGCAAAGGATCTACAAAATTTGGGGTTTGTCTTCTAGGGTTAGAGTTTTCATCCGAATTCAAATTCATTAATGAAGCGCGATTGGAAATTATATCGTATATTGTGGCAAAGTCATTAGGTGATTTTTATGATACATTATCTTAAGCTGCTATTAAATGTCCATCTCGATTTTCAGAAAAAATGTCTTGAACATTTTCAGCCATATTAATATCATTATTATTAGGGTTTAAGATTGGATTATTAACTAATTCTATAGCAGTATCTACTACAATTGGAACACGTAGATTTCTTATTAACCTATTTCGTTTAGCAGTTAAATTTCCTACAACCGGATGTCCACAAATCCACAATTCTTCAGACAGTTCTTCTCTACTCAACAGATATATCCAAACAATATTTGGTTCGACTTGCATGTTTACAGCCATTATATTAAATTATTAAAATTCTGTCAAGATTCTCCATTCCAATTTTTCAGGGTAAAATTAATTTATATTTTGAATCAAATGAGATAAAAATAATTTAATAATTATTTTCATTAAACTTTTATAAACTTGAATTCTTATTCAAGAATAATTTGTCAGGAAACTATAAAATATAGGGATCTCAAAACATGTCCAGATTGTCACAAGTTCTTACAAGTATTTTTTTATTATAAAATAATAATTAATCATTATTTTATTTTATTTATAATTAAATAATTTGAATTAAATCAGGATTAAATATCAATTCAGTTTATTACAATAATAGTTTTATTATAGATTCAAAAATCAATATGTCAAATTCCTAATCCTATAACCTCAAACAAAATGCAAAGAAAATGTTTTTCATTTTAATTTTAATTTTAGGCTGCCCCACTTTGGGCGCCAATTTGTAATCGCAATTTTTTAAAATTACGATTATCTTCGGCACAAAACTTATTTTAAAATTAAGATAAATCAAAAGAGAATAATTACCTTCGAGGCGCCAGATCTTTCCGGGATCAGATTAAATTAAATTATTTAATTCAAAAACTAAAATAATAAAAAACAAAAATTAGTAATAAGTTTTTATGACGGAACTTTATAAAGGTTAGCTCAGTCCCTTATCTGAAAAATGGAGAGGGGGTGGTCCTTTTGAAAAAGATTTTCTTATTTAATAAGCTGAATTAAGTGCAAAGAAAATTTCAGGAATTAACAAATAATTTTTTATTTATCAATTTGAGGTCATAACATTTATCTGACATTCGTTGACACACTCAAATAATTAAATCAAAATTTAACAATACTCAAATTATCGCGACAAAATTTTTGAGATTAAGAATATAAATAAAAAACGAAAAATGTGGCGATTACTAACTTAAGGTTAGGATCTTTTTGTCTGGTTTCCCAAGACCAGAAAAAACGGTTAAAATGACGAAACTCAGTTAAATCATCAAAATAAATAAATTCAGAAAAGGGAATCTCAATAATATCTAGGTAGAATCTAACCTTAAGAATTAAATTAAAGGGAAGATTAAAGTAATAACAAATCGGGGAAAAATTCTCAACAGGAGAAAAAGCACAAATATATTTCAGAAATAATGTCAATTAAATTTTGGGGAAAAACAAATCAAAAT
>JBAGKK010015482.1:0-11774 GCA_037177015.1 Euceroptres primus
AATTTTATTAATATTCTAACTGATTTGAAGGGGTGGCCACAAGACTCAATTTTTCAATTTACCTAAATAACAGCGCCTATGTAGATATAGTACACTCGTAAACACCGTTTTATTAGGAACGTAACCTAATAAACACACTCATATGCCCTGTGACTCTAGATAAAGTAGAAATCACTTTTCTAAGTTGTCCAAAATTATTGAAATAATGAAAACTTAAATTTTACTGCGATAAAAAGTAAATTTCCGGTTTCTTAATGAAATTCCCTGTCATTCCCCGTTTTTTCCTGGTCAATAAAATTCCCGGTTTCCCGGTCAAGTCGTCACCCTGAGAAGCTATTAAAATTTGAAAATTTCAGAACATTGAAAGAGTTTTTAAATGTCATAAGTTTCTATTTCTCATAATGTTTGGAAAGAATTAAAAACTGCAAATAAAGAAAAGGGGGAAAAATTAATAAAATTCTCAAATAAAGGGATTTTAAGAATAATATGGGGAATAGAGGACTGACTGTGATCCCTGTAATTTTGTTGGTATCGTTTTGTTGATTGCAAATATAAAAGAAAGACAAAAAAAGAATGAAGATATTATTGGTTGCCTCCTTATTGCCTTTATTTCTGAGTTTTTCATATTACTTTAAAAAGAACTACAAAAAAAGAATGAAGATGATATTATTGGTTGCCTCCTTATTGCCTTTATTTCTGAGTTTCTCATATTACTTTTAAAAGAACTTTGAATGGACAATCGCCTTTACTTAAATAGTGAAATAAAATGTATAAACTTACTCTTATTTGAACGAGGAAATCTCTCAAATGCTCCTTGAAGGCAGGGATGTCTTGATCCAGGTTAAACAAGCCCTGTACTGTGATTTTAATTTGGTTGTCCGACAAATGTGGAAACGCCGTTCTCAGCAGCCTCGCCACAAAGTCTTGCACATAAAGAGTGTTGTCAGGAACAGGACCTAAAGGTACCTGAATTCTTCCCAGTTCCACGAGGGAAAACATGTACGCCAAAATTGTCGCGTGCATAGTCAATCCTAAAACCATAAAACACAATTTTTTATTTATATACCCTTCTTCCATTCGCAATTTAATTTAAATATTTGAGACTCCCTAGAAGTTCTCTAGAATCCAAAATTCAATTCTAAAATCAGATTTTTACCGGCAGTGTGAGACGTATCCGTCACAACGCTGAAAATGTGTTGAAGAATATCCGTAAAGTATGTATGGTAAAAGCTTTGTGCCGCTTGCTCATGTTGTTCGATGTTTTGTAGAAGCTGATGAAGAATTTGGAGACCTGTGTCCGCTACATTTCTCATAGTGTGTTTGAAGGCCCATATAATTGAGTCCAGGACTAGTTTGAACTGCGCGGGGGGAATCGACAAGAAAGCAGGGAAACAATGAACATTCACTGCCTGAAAATATCACAAGAAAACTCTCAATAATTCGAATTCAAACAATCTCAAGTCCAATTTTCCGCCTTCTAACTAAACCAGAGAAATTGATTTATACCTGCAGTAAAAGGAAGAAATTCGTTCTGTGCTCGGGAAATTCTTCGAAGTCTTTGTTGATCATCTCCAGAGTGCACTCAAAAACAGCGTCAAATATTTTAGGGACTTCACTAGTAATATTGCCTTCAAGTTTGTTAACAATAGTCGCCATAGCGCTCAGCACTTCAGGTTCTCTTGCGCAATGAACATTCGTTTTTTGATAATCTAATAAGACTGCGTCTAGCAAAGGCGGAATGAAGTTCTCCAAAACCTGCACAAATAATAACAGAATTAACGGGACGTTTATGATATTAAAATGTAGATTTAATATTAATTTATCAGCTTTACCATTTGGTGGTCGCTCGACCTGCTAACCCAGTCAGAGATTAACTTGAGAGTTTCCTTCTTGACGACTCTCATACTCTTGATCAAAGGTTGCTTCATCACCATTTCTCCGTTTAAGGCTATGGCAGCGCTTATGTTTTCACTCATTACCTTATAAACATTCAACATATCTAAATATATTCTGCCTAACTGCATTACGTAAGGGTGTCCAAGGGCTTTACACGCTCGGACGTTTGTCTTGAGAATACTAGCAAGCTGCTTCACAGCTTCCTGGTCCTTCAAAATATCCACATTCTGCAAAAATTGATTCAAATTATTAATAGAGTATCGTCACATATTTCAGCCATTGTCACATATTTCAACCATTGTTAATACCTAAATTGATTTAAGGCAATTGCTAATTTATCTTACCTTCGAGGCTTGACTTATAATATCATCCCAGACTTGATTCGGAAGAAGCATGTACTTTTCTATTAAGTGTTCCTGAACTATCGTGTCAACCTGGGCACTTATCATGTAACCAACTGCTTCATAAAATGTGTGTACCTTAAAAACACCGATAACTATTAAATTCAATTTCCTATTTCTATAATCAAACATTTTAAAAAACAATATACGTAATAATGTAAAAAATAAAAATAGGAACTCAGAGAAATTCCACTTTAATTAAAATATTTAAAAAGTAATTGTTTTGAATTTTAAACTATGCAAAACAGGTAGAAGAAAGATAACATTGAAGTAAACAATTTTTCCTTTTCTATTTTCCTCTGTTTTTCTCTTGTGCCTTCTTTGCACAGTTTAAAGTTTAAAACAATCATTTCTTTAATATAAAATCCTGCATGAAATCGTCTGGACTTTTTGACCTTTTAGAATTCTTTGGAATATTTTAATTTTCCGTATATTTAACGATTCTTTAAATCTTCTGAAATCTTTCAAAATCTCCTGCAATCTAGATTTTTTAGACTGTTTTAGAATTATCCAGTGATTTCCTGATTCTTCAAAAATCTGCCAAAATCTTCCAGCACTTTTTTAGGATTTTCTAAATCCAAAATCTTTTAAACTCTTACAGAAATATCCAGATTTTTTCATATTCTTCTAAAATCTTAAAAAATGGTTTGAAAAAAAAAACCAAAAAACTATTATAATTTTCAAAAATATTCTACACTGTTTCAGAAGTTTCAACTGTTTCAGAGACTTTTAGAAAATTCTTAAACATTCTAGTATTTTTTGTAGATATTAAAGAATTTTGAGATACTCTTTAAAATTTTGGAAGATTATTATTCGAGAATCCATAAGATTCTAAAAGATTATAGAAGAATTCAGAAGAATATAGATGATTGTAAAAAATTCTAGAACAGTCTCGAATCTTTTGACTCTTTTATAGATTTTGAGGGATTATAAATGAAAGATTCTGGAAAAACCTTAAAGATTTTAGTCGTCTTTGGAAGAGTTTAGGTTTGAAAATTTAGAAATTATCGGAAATTTCATAAAACATTGAAAGAAAAAAACAATATATGTAAAAATAAAAAAAATAAAAATAGAAACTCAGAGAACTCCCATTTTAATTAAAATATTTAAAAAGTAATTGTTTTGAATTTTAAACTATGCAAAACAGGTAGAAGAAAGATACATTGAAGTAAAACAATTTTTCCTTTTCTATTTTCCTCTGTTTTTCTCTTGTGCCTTCTTTGCACAGTTTAAAGTTTAAAACAATCATTTCTTTAATATAAAATCCTGCATGAAATCGTCTAGACTTTTCGACCTTTTAGAATTTTTTCGAATATTTTAATTTTCCGTATATTTATCGATTCTTTAAATCTTCTGAAATCTCTCAAAATACCCTACAATCTAGATTTTTTAGATTGTTTTAGAATCTTCCAGTGATTTCCTGATTCTTCAAAAATCTGCCAAAACCTTTCAGCACTTTTTAGGATTTTCTAAACTCAAAATCTTTTAAATTCTTACAGAAATATCCATGTTTTTTCATATTCTTCTAAAATCTTCAAAACTGGTTTGAAAAAAATCCAAAATCTATTATAATTTTTAAAAAAATTCTACACTGTTTCAGAAGTTGGATTCTAAAAGATTCAGACGTATTCTGAAAACGTCTCGAAGATCTTAGAAGATTATGGAAGAGTTCAGAGGTTTTTAGAAAATTTTATAACATTCTAGTATTTTTTGTAGAATATTAAAGAATTTTGAGACAATCTTTAAAATTTTATAAGATTATTATTCGAGAATCCGGAAGATTCTAAAAGAATTCAGAAGAATATAGATGCTTGTAAAAAGTTTTAGATGTCTCGAATCTTTTGAGGGTCTTTTCTAGATTTTGAGGGATTATAAATTAAAGATTCTAAAAAAACCTTAAAATTTTAGTTGCATTTGGAAGAGTTTAGGTTTGAAAATTTAGAAATTATCGGAAATTTCATAAAACATTGAAAGAAAAAAACAATATATGTAATCATACTAAAAATAAAAATAGAAACTCAGAGAATTTCCGCTTTAATTCAAATATTTAAAAAGAAATTGTTTTGAACCTTAAACTATACAAAACAGGCAGAAAAAAAAGACACATTAAAGTAAACAATTTTTCCTTTTCTATTTTCCTCTGTTTTACTCTTGTGCCCTTTTTTTAAAGTTTAAAACAATTATTTCTTTAATGTAAAATCCTGCATGAAATCATCTGGACTTTTCGACCTTTTAGAATTTTTTGGAATATTTTAATTTTCCATATATTTATCGATTCTTTAAATCTTCTGAAATCTCTCAAAATCCCCTGCAATCTAGATTTTTTGGATTGTTTTAGAATCTTCTAGTTATTTCCGGATTCTTAATCTTCCAGTACTTTCCGGATTCTTCAAAAATTTGCCGAAATCTTTCAGCACTTTCTAGGATTTTCTAAATCCAAAATCTTTTAAACTCTTACAGAAATATCCAGATTTTTTCATATTCTTCTAAAATCTTCAAAAATGATTTGAAAAAAACCAAAAATCTATTATAATTTTCAAAAATATTCTACACTGTTTCAGAAGTTGGATTCTACAAGATTCTGGAGAATTCTGAAAACGTCTCGAAGATATTAGAAGAATAGGGAAGAGTTCAGAGGTTTTTAGAAAAATCTGGAACATTCTAGTATTTTTTTTTAGATTAAAGAATGTTGAGGTACTCTTTAAAATTTTATAAGATTATTCGAGAATCCAGAAAATTCTAAAAGATTATAGAAGAATTCAGAAGAATATAGATGCTTGTAAAAAATTCTAGAAGTATCCAATCTTTTGAGCGTCTTTTCTAGATTTTGAGGGATTATAAATAAAAGAATCTGGGAAAACCTTAAAGATTTTAGTCGTCTTTGGAAGAGTTTAGGTTTGAAAATTTAGAAATTATCGTAAATTTCATAAAACATTGAAAGAATTTTTAAATGTCATTAGTTTCTATTTCTCATAATTCTTGGAAAGTTAATTGAAACTTTGAATTTAAAAAAAGGAGAAAAGGGAGGAAAAAGAACAATAATCTCAAATAAAGGGTTTAATGGGAATTTGGAGAATAATAGGGGAGAAATTGAGAAAAAGAATAGTGGACAGACTGTGATCCCTGTAATAAAAATTGGGAGTTGCCCGTGTTCTTATTTTCGTTTTCTACTATTTTATAATAAAAATTATTCCTTGAAATTTTTAAGTATTGTTCCTTTTTTAATTTACCTGCTGCGTTTGAAGATCACAAATGATACTGCTGATAGTAGATAAAATTTCTTCTATAAAGGGCATGGCCTCGCCGATTTGTAGCGTTACAAAATGTCGTCTGCACTTCAAAGCAATTTTAATGAAAGTATCGCATGCCATGTCTTGCACACCCTCATGTGTCTCTGTAAAAACAAACAAAACAAAAGGACTTATTCAAGCTAAGGCGAAACATTAAGACCGGATTAGTCCCTTGAATATTTCTTGATAACTCACCATGCATAAACTCGAATAACTTATTGACAACGGTTTTCAAAAACTTCCAATGGGCTCGGAGAAATCTCGGATATTGTCCTACGACGTACATAATATTACTGGCGATGATGGCTTTGTTGTCTTTTCCCTTCTTTTGCTCGCACAAACCAAGCAAGTCCTTTATTACTGTCACTAGAAAACGCTTCTCGTCCTCTTCATGCATCGCGCCAGAAATACTTCCTATCGCCCAGCACAACTGCAAAACAAATCGTTATTTAAAAATAAAGCAACTATTACACCTAACTTTAAATATCTACTAAGTTTTCTCACCGTATTGAGATTTTTCCAAGACCACTCAGTGCCATTGACCTGATTTTGCAATTTTTCAGTCATTACTCTTTCCGTGTCAACGTAATCGAGATGCGTAAGGTAGACAAGGGTTTCCCTCATGTTTTTATACAAATTAATGGAATCCGTATCCTTCATAAATTCTCTGACCACTTCTCCATTCTCATTTTCCACGACAAGCACTTCCTCGGGTTTGGCCATTCTGCTAATCATAATGTATCTGACCTTGGTCAAAACCGGACAGTAGAACAATCTCCTGGGCGGGATAGTTACGTTATTTTTGGTCAGGAAAAGAGGCGAGGTTGACATGAAGGGATTCTCTCTGTAGAGATCAGCTGCTAATCCATTCCAGTATTCCAGGCAGATTTTAAAAATCTCCACCTCTTCGACGTCCGAAATCAGAACAAGATAATGCAAGGCTTTTAAAAGTGTCTCATTTAATTGCTTCTTCTCCACCAGTTGGCCATGCTCTTTCAAGTAAGTGCAAAGGAACATAGCCAGATTCTGAATGAAGTTTTGTTCCTGGTCTTGACCCTGAGCGTAAGCCTCGCGAATATTCGTTTCCAGGGGTAACATTTGCTCCAACTGCTGCATCGTATTCGCGAAAAGAACTATGAACATGTCGTCGTAATTCGTCACTGTAACAGCAGCGATTTCAGTCAAGCATTTTAAGGTAACGTTTCTGAAGATTGGAACGTTTAAGAACTGCAAACGAGGAAAGTGTTAAAAAACGAAATTAGAATTAAAGTTGAAAATAGAACTATAAAGTTAATTTATTTAAGAATTTACCTTAAATATCAAAGTGGTAATCAGTTTTGTCTCGAAGATGTATCCGAGAGGAATCCAATTCAAAAATCTGAGCAGCGTTTCTAGAGTAACGGCTACGAGAGGAACGTTTTGCGAGTTGTCCATCACGAACTGGCAGAGTTGAAAGATTTGTGAGAACTCGCTGCACATTGTGTCTTTCAAATGTTTCGCCTTAGTCTGCGTCATCTGCCCACTCGAAAAGTCGAATACTTCCTCTGATAAAAGCTTAAGAATAGCCATGTTATTCTGACAAAGACTCTCGTTCGTTTTACTCGCTCCGACGATGTCTCCGATAAACGACTCCCAATTTTTCGGCCACTCTCGTTTCAGCACCTAAAAAAGAAATAAACAGAATTAAAACCAATTTTGAGTCTGAATACAATAATTAGTTGAGGAATTAATTTACCTGAACGAGAATCATGTTGAGTTTGTTGAGATAGACTTTAGAAGCCTCCATGGTTTCGGGATCGCTACTGGTTTTGATAATCAGGCCTACGATATACTTTTTTATACCTTCGCATTGGTTCCTCGGCAATACTTTCCATCGTGTCTTTATAACTTGTTCCAGTATTTGTAGCGCGTAATATTTAGTTTGTTGATTCTGCAAAAGGACAATTGTGTAAATGTGTTATTAAGATTGTAAATTTAGAGAGATGAAAGTTGAGAGATTTTTGAGTACCTGTGAATATTCTAAAATAGTATCGACGCGTGTCCATGCGTCTGGATGTTCCTTGAGCGTAGTCAACACTTCCTGTGCTACTCGCTGTTGCTCGCCTATTCCCGTGTACATACATCCTACTATATTGTCGAGAAGCGTTATGTCCAACTTCTGGTTAAAGTCCAGTAACTTGGATGCTTGCTCGGCCAAAGTTGCCATTATGATTAATGATTTCTCTTTTCACACGCAAACTGAAAAATAGAAATTTCATTATCAATCGAAGAAATTTAATAACTCTGCTTAGATTTTAGTTGCCTCTTCCCCTCAATAAATACTGCGGTATTTATTGAGGAAGAGGCAACTAAAATCTAGGCAAAGTTATCCAATGTTCAGAAATAAAAGATCACAATCGCTTCAAGTATTCGCCCTGATTATTGCCACAGAATCAATGACTTTGAGAAAAAAGATTTATTTTTTCTTTAGAAAATAAAATTCTTTCTCAAGACTCCGATTATTGTTCTGAATGTACTCAACATATATTAACAAACAAAAAGAACAAGACTGCACTCCTGCCAATAACTGAACCGAAATTAAATTTACAAAACCAAAGAAAATAAATAAAAAATTCCTCTTTAGAAGGGTCTTTTTTTCTTTCCCCTTTCGTCGACCTCGTGTCTCCAAAAATTCATTTTTGGAGACTTACTTTCACCAATCTACAAGATAACAAAAAGTTACTCCGAAAGACAACACATTATCCTACAGCACTGAAAACAATCTCTTCTGTGGCAATAACGACACCTTAAGCTTCTTCAGGAAAAGAAGCACTAGGAACCCAAAAATACAGCGCTCGCAATGGCAAAAATCATCGACCGGACATATCAATTAACACAAAACTTTGATCAATTTAAACAATCCTTACCACCCAAAAAATCCCCATTTTATCCCAAGCATTAAAGAAACACAAAAGTCTCAATAGAAACATTCACGAAAGCTTTCTAATCACCAAGGCAAAAATGATAAATAACGGTCAGGCAGCGCCAGTGAATGAACGCTTGGCGAGACGAGCAGCGTCTTTGGATTCGGCATTTCTCCAAAACCGCCAAAATCACGAAAATCACACCGAGGATAATTCCTCCAGGAAGCGTACTTCCTCGCCAAGGATGTAGGCGCTCGAAAATGAGACAAAACGTGCCTCGGGGAGGTCACCGCACTGCGACCGTCCGACCTAACCTACATTTGTCACTCGTAAACGGGGTTATGCGAAACCAAGTGATTTTCGAGTTCCACCCTTGATTGAGGCACGTCCCCAGGAAGTCGAAGATTCCCTGATTGCAAAAAGGCTCCCGGACTTGAAAAATCAAGGGATTTTTGCTGGCACTCATTCGTTTTAGGAGCCCGGTCGCTGTTTTGCCATTGCGTCGTTGCCCATTGACGAGTAAACGTCTCTCAATCTTTAAACCTACCGTTTCAACTGCCACACATACAGACTTCTTTCTCGGTCGTAAAAAACACTCGTTCCGCATCGACAATCGCGATGCCTCCAGATAAATCACAAGCACAAAAAGGATCAAACACACAAACGACCGATTCCCGCGCGCGACCAACTTCGTTCCTCGTTTTCACACACTCGTCGTTTCGAGTTGTCCATCTCTGTCGCCAGGAAAAATGGAGAAGGACAGACCCAACACTCTGGCTTTGCAAACGTTACCAAGTTTTTCTGCTCTCTTCATCCATCGGATTCAAACAATTTCTGCATTTCAAGCATTTTCGTCAGTTTCAACACCCACATTTTCACACCAAACACCAAAACATCATAAACAATCAGCAATACGTTGAGATTTGTCGCAGAACTTGTCACTTTCCGAATTTCGAACTCCACTTTCAAAAGACCGGTTTTCGCGAAAATTTAACCAAAGTAGAATCTCATTTCTGGAATTTATTTAAATTTTTTTCAGTTGTTTAAATTAGATGGTATTTTGAAAAATTTAGAAAGCTAAAAACTGATTTCACGCTCCAAAAATTGTGAAATTTCTGTGCTTTTCCTTTTGTTGCAAAGTGACCCGATGACCGATTACAGTGGAGCTCGTATGGTGATAATTCTATCCCTATCGGTCATTCTCTCTCGTTCTTTCTCTCATCGTCGTCGTCTTTTGGCTTTCGCTCTTTCGCTGTTTTTCGCTGATTGCCAACGAAGGAAGAACTGCATTCGTCGAGAAGTGACGGTACCCACCGAGGTCGTCTTTCGTCAAAACCTCCGTCGTTTCCTCTTGAATTTCATGCGAAATCTTCTTTGAAAATTGGCCGTCCGGCGAGAAAAACGCGTGGAAAGAGTCGCTGATGCGCCACTCTACCTACGTCGCACCGAATCCCAACCTAAAGATTTTCGAAAATAATAACAAGATGGCCGTGTATCTTACGCGACCATGTCGTGAAACGAGGATGCTGATTGGTCCATTTGCGGTATTTCGACCAATCAGAGAGTAGATAATCGAGGATCGACAGTGACGTGCAAAGTCACGTGCTCATTGCGTGACATCCGTAACAACATTATTTGGATATTTTGAGTCCAAACAGACGTAAATCAGAAACAATAATTCTATTGTTAGTTTAATCGATTTTCCTACCGTTGTTTTAATTAAATCGTACTTAGAAAAACTCCATAGAATTTAGAAACTTTAGATGTCAGATTTCCTCTTGAAAATTCAAATGCAGTGTTTAAACAATTGTTTAAATATTTTTAATCTTTATTTCTTCGTAAAAAAAACTGTTTAAATATTAGTTTAGCCTTTCAACAAACAGAAATGTTTAAAATAAATATTTACATACAAAAAACCCTTTTTTTAAATTTTCAATGCAAAGTACAAAATTTTCTAAAAACATGGTCTTGTTTTCAAATTTTGTTTACTACCCTTTCAAAACATATCAGTTTTCCAATATGGCTGATTTCAGTCATCTGGTCGTGAATGTTTTTCTGTAAATGATTATCTCACCTAACGTTTTTGGAGCAGAATTGAGAAATGTCTTGCGAGATAAAAAAAATCGCGAATTTATTAGATCCAGTCGATGTGAAAAAACGACTCTTGGGAATTAATGCGTCGAAATGTGAGGATTTTTGTGGAATTGAAATTTCTTAGGACTGTCATCGTCGATCATATGGTTAAAGTTCAAATTAATTTACAGTGAACCACGTACCTGTTGATGAATTGCCACTTCAGGATATTTTTATTTCCCTCTCACCTGCTGGAGACATTCTTGCCTTGGCTTGGAACACGAGAGTCGTCATTTTATCTTGTAAGCTTCAAAGCTTCAATATTGTATTTCGTCTCTTTTGTTGTGTTTTGACTATTTTAGAATTTTAGATTGCTTCTGTTTTACTTGCTTCGGTTTTATCTTTTATTATGCAGTTTTTCAATTTTTAAACATAATTTTTATAGCTTGAGTTTATTTTATATTTTAAAAGTTGTTTTTGTAAACAAAGGGTTTTTACAGATTTTGTATCGTTTTTGTTTTCTTTATTTTTATTCTTTGTTTTTCAGTCGGTTTATTGTCTATTATTTATTCATAAAATTTATCTCCTATGCAGTTTTTTAATTTGTTAAAATAATTATAATTTAATTTATTAATTATAATTTAATCAGTTAATAGTAATTAATTCCAATTACTTCCAACAATCAAATCATAAAAACATCAGAGGTTTTATAATATTTTTAAAAATCCTCGAAAATCTAATGTTAGATTCCTGTCTAGAATTTAATAAAATACTACAAAAATTTCCAGACTTTTTCAGAATCTTTGGAACTCTCTAGAATTTTATAAAATCCTTTATAAAATCTTCTGGGCTTTTCGACAATCTTCTAGAAATCTAGAATCTTCTACAATATTTTAAATTCACGAATTTTTATTAATTTAAAATTCATTACATTTGTAATTCGTAGATTTTTTAAATCTTCTAAAATCTCTCAAAATCAAAATCATCCCACAATCTAGATTTTTTAGAATGTTCTAGAATCTTCCAGAAACTTCCTGGTTCTTTCAAAATCTTTTAAAATGCTCGAGCATTTTTTAGGACACGCTATAATCTTCCAGGATTGTTTAAACATTTACACTCTTACAGAAACATCCCATTTTTTCAGAGTCTTCTAAAATCTTCAAAAACACCCCAAAAACTTATTGTAATTTTCCAAAATATTCTACACTGTT
>JBAGKK010015493.1:0-11774 GCA_037177015.1 Euceroptres primus
ATATAAAAGCGTATGTATATGTTTTATGCAAACTTTGAAAGTCAACGAGAGCCTTAAGGCCATGATCGTTGTAGGAGGTATCAGTGTACACCTACGCTTATATGCTCTATCCTTGTTGCTCTTAGGTACATGTCATTTGTGGGAATGACGTAACAATGCGTACGAGAAAGCCATTAAGCGCCGTGTAGGTAACTCGCGTCTTTGAACGTAAACGAGATAATGAAACGCTTAATTAAGCGATTTAGACTCGCAATTCCAACGAGCTTAGTGTATTTGTCTGAATATGGATGTTTCGAAATTAGTTCCTTGAATTCCGACTACTATTGTTTCGAGTAAATCTTCTTTGTCACGCAATCAGACCTAAAAATATACATTTGCTTAATTAATTAAATGAATTGTATAACATTCTCGAAATTTAATAGCTTTTCAGCAGTTATGATTTTTTAAGATATAATATATTAATGGTTAGAAAATAGTTACATCATTTGTAATTATGTATTTACAACTATTACCATGAAGTCAATTCCTTTTACTACCACATTTGTCGATACTTCTTCTGAAAAAAAAAGATCAACATTCTTAGACACAGAATTAAAGACACAATTTAAATTTAAGACACAATTAAGCTGGATGGTTTTTATAAAGGAGTGAATTTATTCTTGATGCGGGCAAATGTCTTTTCAATAGAGGTTGCCCGCATCCCAGTTTTTCGTATATTGAAGGTATCATTATTTGAGAATTATACTGGAGCAGCATTTTATAACTAAACATTTTAAAAGTAAAGGAACAGGTGCATATGTAATTACTATTTGCAAACCGTATGAGTTTTCTTATGAAGATATCTGTGATAATACTGGGAACAGTTCCTATGTCTGTTTTAGATCATGAATTGAAGATTATATGTAAGAAAGGAATTGCAGATTGTGTGTATAATTGCTGGATAGAAAGGGCTTTGTTATGGCTTTCTTTTGTATCAGTTCAAGGACAAGAGATGATAATTCAGATGTTCTGATGCAATTCGGAGTAATTTGAATTGACAGCAGATCATGTTGCACTGTACCAACTCATTCGCGACATTCACATTCCACCTTCTGTTAATGAGAATCACACGCGTCTTTGCACTTGTCCAGTAGGAATGAATGAATGAATTATTCAAGGTATCGGATATGTTTGTGGGATAAGGTGTTGTCGGTAGTAAAAGTATACGCTTATCAGGATTGAAATTTATTGCTTGATAATATTAACAATAGTGCATTACAACAGAAATAATGCGTGAAGCGTTAATCATCCTTGACATGATTGGTACACGTGTGTTTAATGTCACCAGAGAAAAGAAAAGAGAAAGAGGGAAAGCAGCAAAACATATTTTCAGAATTCACAATACAACTGAAGAACCGCAATTAATGCAATTTCAATATTTGTAAATAAAAAACTGCTTTCAATGCACTTTAAATATTTGTGAATGCTTTCAAAACAGTTAAACGACTGAAAATCTGAGAATGCACTTGGTGCGAAATGGATGCACTTTAAGTGACTTTAGTTAGCAGAAAAACACTTCCTTCCTCTTGGCGTACACTTCTGGCAGCCATATGGCAGAGAGAGAGAGAGAGAGAGAAAGAATGAGTGTGAGAGAGGGGGGGGGCATCCGCACGTGTTTTCTGCCTTTTGTAGAAACTTTGTTGTGACCAAACTCGGAACTGACATGTGCCTCTCAACTGGATCTAATATCTACTCCCTGACGTGAAAATAACCTTGAAAAAACCTTGAAAAATAAGCCTTGAAAAATTGAGTCCTTGAAAAGTCAAATTGGAACCAGAAAATTATAGCAGTGCAGATCATTAGATTTATGTCCATGACTAGAAAACTTTCAGAATTTTACTTTAGTTTCTTCTTTTACGTTCTATATTTGTTAAAAATCATGTGCCAAACAAATCATTCCGCATGTAAAAATGTATGAAGATTGTTAAAACTAATCTCACATAACACGCAATATTCCATTCATGTTCCCGGAATATTCCATTGAGAAATTCGGAATATTCCCAAGGAGCATTACAGCAATGTTCCAGGAATAACAGAATGCCCGACCGTTGGAACATTTAAATGTAATGTTGAGGAAATATTCTCCAGAAATAATGTAAAAAGATTCGCCCTGAAACCTAAAATATCTCTATGGAATATTGCCGGAATATTATTTAGAATGTGGTCTGAAATCTTTCAATAGAATTTTTCCGGAACATTGCAATGAAAGTAAATGAAAATTTTTTTAATATTCCAAATTCCTCTGTTGGGAAAATTTGGACCAGTACGCTTATTTGCTTGTATGAGGTTGAGTCATAAAAATCGATTAAGTCTTTTTTGCTTTATTTTATCTACATACACAATACACATACAATATTATATTATTACGAACTGCTATTACAAATTTTAATCATAAGCACGAAGATACCTACATACAAAATTACTAGAAAACTACTTTACATTGTTACAATATTGGCAATTAGCTGAAAAATTACGATTTTAACAATTTATTGTACAGTGGCAAAGAAAGACATTTAAGGATTGTTTTCAAGTCCCAACAGTTTTACACATTTTTATTATTTAAGATATTTTTTTGAATGACACTGGGATAAAGTGCTTACATCGAAGTAGTTTTTGGTAAAGTTTCAAAATTTTAGGTGCCTTTGTTTAGAAAGGGGAAATTAAAATATACTTAACATGTCCACTCGGTAACTTGTCCCCAAATACAGATTCACGAACTAAAATTGAGAAATAATGAAAATAAAATTTTATAAATACTTGATATTCATACGAGTCATTTTTATTGAGTTCAAAAATCTAAAAATTATGAGTAGAGATAAATATTTTAGATTTGAAGGTGTTTATAACTATTTAGAAGCATGTCCCTGAAGTTTCATATCCACTCGGTAACCCTCATATTTTAGGTTAGATCTCGAAAAAAATCTCTTAGAGAAATCTAAAAAAATTAAAAACTTATTAATAAATATAAATTTAATCGAAAATCTGCAGACACTGTCAAATAGAGCGTGAAAAAAGAAATGTTTACAATATTTAAAAAAAATTATCTCTATTCAATACATATTTTTAAAATAATTTTGAAATTTATTTTTCTGCAATTGTTCAATGTCCCCTCGGTAATCTTCCTAACTTGTAAATTATTTATCTTCGCTACAAAAATGATTCTTGATCTCTTAAATTAGTATTTTCTCCCTATTCTGATTTAGAAATAATGGAAAAAATTATGTAGGTAGTTCTAAGGTTTGTTTCTCCAAAAAATATATAGTCAGAATTTCACAACTTTTTTTTAAACAAAAAAATTTCGAAAAATTTCCGAGTCATCACTAAATTGACCATCTTCTGATTATAAAGGTTAGTAGCAGTACCTGAATTCCTAAAAAATCAGAAAATTATCCCTTCAATTAAAAAAATCTTTTGATGTACATGAAATCAATTTCATCATTTGGTAGCTTCAGTACTTTCTCAATTTTGAGGAAAACATGAGGAAAACATTGAATTATATTGATTTTTGAAAATTGATATAAAATTTGTCAGTGGTATTGTCAAAAATTAAATTTCAAAGTTCTTGCCATTTAAAGAATTGCCTATTGCTAATTTATACCTTTTTAATTGAAAATAGTCCCAGAGACAGCAAAAATAAAATCTTCTTTCTTTGAGGTCATTTGATGTTGAATTCAAAACGCTCATATTTTCAAATCATCCAAACTTGACTGCAAAGAATTACTATTCAGTGTAATTTGGAAAACATCATATGGAGTAGAAAGTAGATACTTACCCTCTATCCTGTAATTAATTAATATAAAGAATATAATTCTATTCATAACGCTGCATTACAAGTCAAGAAGAACTGTATAATAAATAATAAATACCAATAAATAATAAATACCAAATTCAATTATGAACGTTTTTTACAGGGATCCGAACGAAACTTTCGTTCCACTTCGTTACTCGTGGAAAAAAATTATTTTTTATTGAACTGTGGTTGGCTATCTCAAGATTTTGACAAAATTAGTTGATACCTGATGTTACATTAACGATTGAATCGAAATTATTTTGATTAACTGCCTGCAACGAAATGGAACAAAAGTTTCGTTCGGGCCCCTGATTTTTTATTTCAAGTAGGAAAAGTGTGACTTACCAGAACTCTTAATTTTCGCAACGTCTATTCTTGAAACTGTTTATTAAATTTTTTTCCTATATACATCATGAAAATAACTCGGAGACTTGGAAAATTGATGGAAAATAAATGTATCCACTCTATATAAATTGATATTAATAATCAAAATGTTAGTTATGTTCACCTTTTTTTTCTTTTCTTCCATAATTTCTATATGTTTTTTCAGTTATATGACAAAAAAATTATCAGATAATGTCTTTACATACTTTAGAAAAAAATATTAGTTTCGTAAGAAAGATAAAGTTTAATTTTATTATGACAGAAAACGAATGAAGTGAGCTATTAGGACAATTTAAAGTTTTTATTTATAAAAAAATTGATGTTATCTTATGGCTCACTTCAGTATTTTTACCATAAGTATCAAAAATTTATTGCTGCTGAATATTTACTGAATTTTATCTTTCGTTCCTAAAAGCAAACAGTAGTATTGTTTTTAATGTACAAAAAGTCATTACATATTGATTATGGTAATTACAGTATAGGAAATAGACATCGCATAAATTAAAAGTTCTGGTAAGTCACAATTTTTCTATTTGAAATAGAAAATGTTCATAATTTCGTTTGGTATTTATAATTCCATATAATTCTTCTTGAGTCGTTATAAAGAATTATTAGCAGAATTAAACTGAATAGTAATTTTTTACAGTCAAGTTTGGATGATTCGAAAATATGAGCTTCTTAAATACGACATCAAATGACTTCAAGGAAAGAAGATTTTATTTCTGCTGTCTCTAGGTCTAGGACTATTTTAAATGAAATATGCATAAATTAGCAATAAGTAATTCTAAATTAAAATGACTTTGAAATTTTATTTTTGTTAATATCACTGTCAAATTTTATTACAATTGTCAAAAAAATTGAATATTATTTAATGTTTTTCTCATGTGCATACTTCTCGGGTTTCCTTTAAGCCATGTATCGTAAATTCCTAGTCAAATGAAATATTTTAAACAGAGACATTAGGCCCCAGACTTTGGTACTTTTCAGAAAATTCATTTTTCAATTACGAATGGTTCTTAGTCGTCCAAACAAAAATTAAATATTTATTTTTTTCAGAAATAGTTTCAAAATTGAGAAAGGCCTGAAGCTGCCAAATGATGAAATTGATTTCATGTGCATCAGAGGATTTTTTTAAATTGAAGGGACAACTTCCTAATTTTTCAGGAATTTAGGTGCTGCTAATCTTCGTAATCAGAAGATGTTCACTTTAGTTATGACTGACAAATTTTCGAAATTTTTATGTTTAAATATAATCTGCCTTTCTACGTCACTGTACAATAAATTGTTAAAATCGTAATTTTCAGCTAATTGCCAATATTGTAACAATGTAAAATAGTTTTCTAGTAATGGTGTTTATCGTAATTTTCAGGTAATTGCCAATATTGTAACAATGTAAAGTAGTTTTCTAGTAATTCTGTTTATATGGGTATCTTCGTGCTTATGATTATAATTTGTAAAAGCAGTTTGTAATAATACAATATTGTATTGTGTATGTAGATAAAACAAAGCAAAAAAGACTTGATCGATTTTTATGATTCAACCTCATACTAGAAAATAAGCGTACCGGTCCAAATTTTCCAAACAGAGGAATTTGGAATATTTAAAAAATTTCACTTACTTTCATTGCAATTTTCCGGAAAAATACCATGGAAAAATTTCAGACACATTCTAAATAACATTCCGGCAATATTCCATAGAGATATTTCAGGTTTCAGGGCGAATCTTTTTGCAATATTTTTAAAGTATATTTCCTCAACATTATATTGAAATATTCCAAAGGTCGGACATTGTGTTATTCCTGGAACATTGCTGTAATGTTCCTTGGGAATATTCCGAATATCTCAATCGAATATTCCTGGAACATGAATGGAATATTGCGCGTTATGTGGAGTTATTTTCATGTTATAAACTTCATTAAAAAATAAGAATAAAATCTTATGTGAGAAATAAAATGCAGAAAAAACGTAATATTAACTTTCTTTGAACATGCGATGTAAGCGCGGCTTTCAGAACCTCAGAATACATTCATATATGCGTTCAGGAAACGATTTAGCGATACTCAGTGTCGGCGTACAGATACAGTACACACAGCCGGTTTTAGTTCCTCGAAAGCCAAAGGCAAGTCAGGAAATTGCTATTCTTTAGTACAATAGAAATGCGAACTCATATTTCATTTTTGTGCGGTAGTAATTTTAGGACAAAAACTGTATAGGAAAGTACAAGTACGTTCATTAAAAGTAGGATAATTACTTTCGGATAATAATAATAATAAAACATACTGTTGCTCTACTTTTCCCAGATTAAACGTAAGCACAATTGCTGCAGTGATGCTTCACATAGTTTTAAATTGAATTGTATTCATAACCCTTTAGCGACCAATGTAACATCTGTGATACATTCACTTTTTTCGATTTTCTAGAATTTGTATGTGATAAACCTAAAATTCTGCAAAATAAATACGTGGATTAGATTAAAGTGGATTATTCCACATCTCGTAAGGGGGCTATAAATTATCTCACTCTCAATGGAAGCCGAGGAAACTAAAAATTTTTTTTTAAATTTCATTGCGAAAATCGCTCAAAAAATGACCGTAGATAATCCCTGAATTTTTTTAGAATTTTTAGTCAATGGATTCTTCGTGCGAGCCTTAAAAGGATAAATACGAAAGTTAGATTGTCAATTTTCCAAAAATGAATTTGAGTTTTGGATTCTCATTTAAAGATTTATAAACATCTATTTGGATATTTTACGTCTGGATTTGAATACGGATTTTACTATTACTATTACTATTACTATTTACATAGTAGTAGATAAATACGATATGCTGGTTAATCCGTTCATGAACGGATTATCCAGCATATTGTATTACGTAATTGACGGTAGCGATAATAGTATAGTTTAAAACTGGGTCACTGCACTATTATCGGAGATGAACCATGGAAGATTAACGAAGTTATTGTAATTATTTATACGTTTAAATTGCAGTTTGATTGACCTATTCACAATGACCCAGATCGACGTCAATACTACAATAGTACATTTCGACACGTGTGTGAGAGGTGATTATTTAGCGCACGAGACGTTTTTGGCACGATTAACCCTTTGCCAAATCTGTTAAAGGGCACTAAAAAATCTGTAGATGATTTCAATACAAAGTGCAGGATTTAAAATTAGCCCTAGAAATTTAAAAAGTGTGAAATAATTTCGGAGACATTGGAAATTTAAGAAATTGTCAAAAAACTTTGTTTTTTTAGAGATGTTTTCTTACAGAGTGATCGAAAACAATTTAAATAAAGGTCATTCGACACAGATTTAAATACGTTTTAAGGAAATATTGTTAAAAATTGTTAAGAAGTTATATTTAAGATATCACATTCGTTAAAACTTTTTGAAAAATATCAATGTACCCAAACTTTCTGTCGGGAGTGTAACATAAATGAGTAAGATGTCTTTTGCGTAAAACTGTTTGAAATCATCAAACTTTTTTGTTGATATTTTTTGGTATGTGCCCTCAGTTGTGGGAAATATTCGAAAATTCGATTTCATTAAAAAAAATTCTCCTGTTTACAAAAGTAGTTTAGTCCCTATGAAACTTATCTATTTCCTTCATCACATGAGTACCAAGTTATCAAAAAAATTTAGGCAAAAACAAAGTGGCGTTTTTGAGAAAATCGACTTTTAATTTTTTCAGAAAAACCGTCGCTATTTTGCGAATTTTCAATATTTTTTAAAATTTTCTGGCGGATTTTGAAAGAGGCCAATAAACCTCACCATAATCAGGAATGAAAACTTAAATATCTTAATTGAGTCTAAAGTTATAAAAGTTTAAAGAAAAATGTTGTGTTTTTTTAAAAAAAGAAGCTTAAAATTCAAATACTCATAACTTCGCGAAAATGTATTTTTTTTTAAACGGTAGAATACGTGTCTTCTTATTACCTTTGAAAAACAACATATTTCATAGACGACCGATTCTGTAACTTGAAGTTGCACTGTCTACCTGATTTAAAATGGATTTAAATTCCTGTAACGTTTTTGTAAAATTAATAAAATGAAAAAAGGAATTAGGACATTTTAAGTTTCGGTACTGATGCATAATAAAGAAAAAAGAATTGAAGAGTATAACAAAACATTTTATATCCATTTTTCATAACAATTTGCTGTCCTCCATGATCATTTGATTATGATCCTTATGGAAAATGGATGTCTATTCTTCAATTACATATAATTGTAACTTGTTAAATGACATGATAGAAATGTTCCGTCTTTAAATTGGGAAATGAATTTATAAGGGAGAAGTAGAATTCTTGAAATCTATTGTTTTTAAACAATTCGCTTAATTTGAAACGGCGAAAGTGGACAAAGTTGACGTAGTCTCATGGAAACAGCTGTAATCCATGCGATAAGTGTCGAGCCAGCCATAAACAGGTTTGCCTCGTCTTTGAATGCGTTTAACGCATGGGGGTCTGCTAGCAGTTTTGCAATGCATGGCGCCCACATGGCCAGTGTCTGACCGCTTGACCCGTCACTTACATTGACAGTTTAGTCCCAGACAATTGTCCAAATTCAAAAGTTCCGAAGAGTCTTCTTGAGCTCAAGACATCAAACGAATCTCGTCGTTTTCTTTTCTTTATTTTCTCATATCGTAAAGAAGCTAATTGCAACTGCCAATAGCTTTACAATCAGCTTTAATGAATATTCTGTTATGTATAATGTACATTTTACAATTCTTTACACGTTCCAATTGCACTGCAAATTACAAAATTCGTTTGTAAAGCTTTCGAATGTTGATGCTTGTGACCTCAAAGCTCTCGAATTTGGATGGTATCAATTTTGAAGCATTCGAATTTGGATTGTATCAATTTTGAAGCATTCGAATTTGGATTGTATCAATTTTGAAGCATTCGAATTTGGATCGTATGAATTTTGAAGCATTCGAATTTGGATCGTATCAATTTTGAAGCATTCGAATTTAACTGCTTTAATTTTCTGTAACACTAACCCAGTTTTGCTCAAGCGTGTTGATGTTTACTTCCTACGGATTTGAAGAAGCTTGTAAATTACAATTTATGAGAAGCCCTTTTCTAAGGTGTGCCTTATCCTCACGTAATACCGATAACCGAGTCACCTAGTGAAACTCACGCGTGAGCGCATGTGCATGGAAATGTGCTGACACGCTCCATACTCAGATTGATCCACATTTGCAGAGGATTTCTCGACGTCATGTCAGACTCAGAGGAATTCTCCTTGCCAATGAAAGAGCCGAATGGTGTATGTGGGTAGGTGCTCCTTATAAAGTAGCGGAGCCTCGACGACAATATATACGCCTCCGTTTGCGTTGCGTCACCGGACTGAACGTCTTACGCACGCTCACGCATTTAAAATTGGTATATAGTGTATGGTTTGCATACACAGTCAAGGGCAGCCTGCATATGCATTAAAACTTTAATGCAGAGTTAACTTCACACGTCAATCAAGTTTAGTGAGGCTGCATCACCTTTGCGTATGTAAATTTTGTGTGAGGAAATGGTATGACAAAAAATAAAAATTGAGTGCAGTAAAATGTGCAGTAACATATGTTACTGCTTGTTACTGACAGGATGTCCATTTTCAGAAGTCAAATGCCGCTGGTTTTAAGTAAGAGTCAAAATGAAGTAAATGTTGCAACATTAATGTTTCGAAATTATATATAATAATAGATTCCGTTCGCAGCATGAAGTTGGTTCGCAAGATGCTTTTGTTTTTTTAAAAATTATTTTATATTTTGAGATTGGTTTTTATATGCAGGGTGTCCCAAAGTTCGCGGAATCGGACCACATAGGCCGATTCTTCATGCAAACCTGAAACCATATTGTAAAGCTCAAAATGTTGAAATCTCAATATTTATGGAGACCAAAGAGTTCAATGTTAACCAATTACGTTACGACTTTAAAAATTACGCTCTTGGATCGACAAAATGAGAAATTATCGAAATGACGATCACACGCGGGAAGCGCGAATGTACATAATTCACGTTGCACAGTATTCCTTCATACAACCGTGAATTTCGAAAACAAATTCGCAATGACGAATTTTTGTCTATCCAAGTGAGGAGCACCACTGCGTGATTTTTAAAGTCCACAGAAAAACTGGAGTTTCTATTAGACCCAATGTTTGGCTCCAAGGGAGCTGTAACAGAAAGGAACCTTCATAGATTGCGACATGTTCTATGTGATTTCCCTATATAAAATTAGAACTGAAACAAAAAGGAACCTCCAATTTTTACTGTGTCGTAACGTAATTGGTCAACTTTGAACTCTTTGGTCTTTATAAATATTGAGATTTAAACATTTTGACCTTTATAATATGGTTTTAGTTTTACATGAAGAATCATCTTATGTGGTTGGATTCCGCAAACTTTGGGACACCCTGTATAATAATAATCTTGATGGGTTTCCGTTAGCAGTGTGAAGTTGCTTCACTATCGATAACACTGGTCTAGGGTACTATATTAGGTGGGAATGTGCACCCGCCATTTTGGTTCCTGGCACTACCACGGGAAAATAAAAATAAAAATTACACAGCCCGAGATTAATTAATTTAAAGAATCAAACATACAGGCTTCTTACAAGATGACAAAAATATTTAAAAATCGATAATAAACTGCTGAAATCGCAAATTTTTGAAATTGCATAAATTTGAATCATTAAATAAGCCTGTTTATTTTGCATCTCTAATTTGGTATAATTTTATTATTTACAGTCAATTTGCTCTGATAATATAGTAGTTACCTGCCTACGAGTTATTTTGGAATGAAAGTCAAATATTGCAAAAAGTGAGGTTTGGGACTCATACTTTGCTCCTATTTTTAGAAAATTTAATCATGAATTTCACTTAATTTCCAGTGTATTCAAGCAAAGTTAATTGTAAATTAGGTGAAATTCATGAATAATTTCCCTAAAAATAGGATTAAAGTGTGATTTCGAAAATTTGCGATTTCAGCAGTTTAATATCGATTTTTAAATATTTTTGTCATTTCGTAAGAAGCAAAACATGGTAAATTTAGTTTCTGTATGTCTGATTCTTTAAATCAAATAATCTCGGGTTATATATTTTTTTATTTTCTTTTCCAATAGAAGTGCCAGGAACCAAAATGGCGGGTGCACACTCCAACCTAATATAGAATTCTACACTGGTCAACAGCCATTTTACTGCAGGGTGGGCAGTAACTTTTCTAGGGTAATTTGGGCCCGTTGAATCCAAAAATGATTATCGTTTTGCTCAAATAGCTCTTGTTTACAAGATATTGCAAAAAAAATCGTTTTTCGTTGTATCCAAAAATTCGAATACTTGTATTTTTATTTTTCCTGAAAAACACCAAACATTGATTATTTATATAGTAGCTATAGGTCCCAATGAAACAGAAAAACTACATATTGTATATATTTATGATGATAATTTTTTCAAAAATCATGGTTTTAACGAAGAAAAATTGGATTTTTAGCCAAAATTTGCAAATTTACAAAATTGAAAGTGCTGTTACAGGAACGATTCAAGTCCGATTTCAATGAAATTTACCGCACTA